>JARKHS020008389.1:0-208607 GCA_030143305.2 Amblyomma americanum
ATTAGCAGAATGGCAACTCATCTCAGACGCAACGAACTTTGGCCGCACGACTCGCTTATAGAGGTTTCTTCTACAGCTGTCACTGTACAAGAAATACACGTGCTGCCATGAGCGGTTGATTTCACAAGTAAAACATGTGCGTCGCACCCCCCCCCCCCCTTACAAACACACACACTTTTTTCTTCACGGATCCCCGAGGCCACGTTACACCTCCACTTCAAAACGGTGGCAACCCGGCTTTTTCGGCAACGGAAGTCCCGAGTTTGAATAAATTGGCGGGAATATTTTTAAATTCAATTTTCTCGCCGGTAAATGATTGGTTTATGGGGGTTTAAAGGGACTATGCAATAAATTAATTGAGATTACGTAAAGCAGATGAGAGATAGGCATTTCATCACTCGTCACCCCAACGCAAGGATTTTTAAGCTAGCATCAATAACAACGAAGATATAGACGATTAAAAATTACGCTCCTCCTCTCCCCCCTCAACTCGTACACGCGGGGCACCAGACAAAAATAAAGAAAACAGGTCTGGGACTGGGCCCCGCCTTTGAATACGTCATCAGATGACGTTCGCTGTGCAACTACCGGTTGTCGCTCCTAGCCCCCCAGCAGCAGCGTCGGCGGCATCTCTCCGGTCTCTCTGCTTGGTGTGAATGCTCATTAGCATCATTTCTAAACATAGAAAACATTTACAAGCGACATTGAATTCTTTGCATAGTCCCTTTAACGTTCCAAAGCAACTCAGACTATGAGGGATGCCATAGTGATGGGCTCCGGAAATTTCGACCACCTGGGGTTCTTTAACGTGCAGTGACATTGCACAGTACACGGGTCGACGATAAGAGAGTCTTTGCTGCCGAATAACGTCAACATAACCAGAAAAAGCCAGAGAATTTTATTTTTACCGAGAACAACGATTGGATGGAGATTAAATCAGTGTCCTTGAATCTGATAGCTCCATCCGATTATTGTTCTCAGTAAAAAAAAAACTGATTCTCTGGCTATTCCTGGGTATGCTAATGTTTGTCCAGCAAAAATAGAAAGGCACATTTATGGGCGAGAAATTTGAACTTAATCTTCCTGTTGCTGAATTCAGACGTTTAGATTTTCAGATGTGTCGTCTACATGGCACTGGCAATTGAGGAGAACCGGCTGCCACCGCTTTGATTTAATGGTTCTCCAGGATAGCCTGTGGGATCCGCACAAAAAATTAGGTGTTGTTGCACGCAGTTTACATGGAAAATCGAACGGTGGTGGCAACACCTGTATTCCATTTTTGGGTCTCTTCTAGCTTATAAATGCTCAGTTTTCTGGCAAGATTGGCCACTTCGCCATGAAAATGCTGTTTTCTGTCAAAGCAGCTGCCAACTCAAATTCTCAGTGGTTCTTTAAGAGCCGGAGTGAAAACTTCAGTAAGCAGCTATAACATAGCAGTTTTTTACGTCTCAAGTGGCCAGAAGTCAACTGTGACGTCGTAACCACAGTTCAACTGTTGAAACCGAAACAACACGAAAATTTATTTATCAGGCACAGGCAAATACCCCATATGTAGCTATCCCATATGTTCACAAATGGCTTGTGCACCGCAACGAAGAAGGAACACGCAAGTGTCCTTATTGGATATCCCTGTGACATATTAACAAGTGTCATGTACTGTCTGGGTCAAAAGTTTCCAAGAGGCGTAAGCAGCAATCGAAGCCTATTATCCGGTGAATTGAGATCACACCTGTACAAGTGAAAGCCGGGCTTCAGCCGTGTGGTGGCGAAATTCGATGACAGTTGACAGGCTTGGCACGTCTGCGCAGGTCACTTTTTGCTAAACCAATGCATCCCATGGAACTGCATGCATATTAGAATGGTTCGCACACTCTGGTGTTCCTCATAAAAATCTCAATTTTTTTTTTCCTGCCTTATGCAAATCGTAGCGTGAGCCAGCCTCATGGTTTACAATCAAGGGGTGACGTTTGCTATGGTTTTAGCACAGCAAGCCTTTCCTAGCACAGCCAAGCTGTGGGAACTCTGCATGTCATGAGCTGCCAGTCCGTTGCGCATGTCCACGCAATAACGGTACAAGAGTCTCAGTTCTTCACTGCAGCCAACTTCTGCTCAGACAGATGGCAGTTAGGCACTGACATGTGAAACCAACAAACTAAGTGCACTCTTGTTGGCCAAAGAGCAGCTGGAACTGTAGCGTAATAGCAGTATGCCATAAGCTAAGCGTCTACCTACTGGCCACCAATTAACCTGACCAGCTTAGTAATATGGCTGTAAAAAGTTCTATGGCGGATCAATTCCACTTCATGTACATCGGTAAAAAGTCAATGTTAATATTTTCTGTCATTATATCATAGAATCCCTGACACACCATGGCTGCTCTTTATAAGAACCATATTAGTCTTCTGCACTGACTCAAAATAAATGTGACAAGTCTATGCAATGTTGTGCATGAATCATGCATTCACCAAGAGGGCAGGCATTATTACACTTAGTAAGATTTACATGACAGAATGCCCTTTAAAGACTAATCTTCATACTGTGAACTATCACAACGAAAGGTTGCGGTAGCTTTGATACGTTTCCCATTGATGTTACTTCGGCGACCTTGTTTACTTCAGTTTACAAGTTGCCCAACAGGCCTACAAGCCACATGGCAGGAATTTCATTCCAAAGTTTGCACCATTTTTTTAGCAAGACTCAGACATACACAAATGAAAAATATCACTTTTATTTTTTCTTTACTTTGTAACAAGAGGAAAAACTTTTCCCTGATAACAGAATTTGTACAGAAAGAAACTGAAAAGCCATCACTGGTGCAAATATCACAGTGCAGTGCTGTGGTTAGTGGCTCACTGCAGAACATTTGAGTAACCATGGCATTTAGTGCTCATCCGTACTACAAACAGGCTGCACTTTCATAAAAACTACAATGGGCATTGAAGAAAGCAATGTATTCTATACAGCCTTGTTATAGAATAACGCATCATACACATTTGTTCATAAATAGGACTAGGAAGCAGCTATTACAAAAAAGAAAAATCACAGGCATTTTTAGCTTTAACAACTTTTGCTGTGAGGAAAATGGACACTTCAATTATATAATTAACATTTCAAAGGGGCCATCTAAGATTCACCAACCACAATTGTCAAAAATAGTGGCACTGAAGTTTGTTATGATAAAAAGTCTTCATATTCAGTAAATATCAGCTGCCCCGAGGTGAACATTTCTATATCCTTATGTCCCCAAGAAAAACCTAAAAATTTATAATTAGAATGCCGCAAGCTGAAGGCAGTATGAAAAGCACTATAAACATCTGAAGCAAATGACAAGCTATAAAGTTAAGAATGCTCACTTATAAGCTAATTTTAGACCATCCTTCCTGAGAAAAAAAATATTTTCTCAGAGTATATACAAGCAACTTAACAATTTTCTATACCTAAAACTTCTCACACATAAGCAAAATAATATCTCAGGCATCAATGCTTCAAAAGGGATTACCATCCTGTCCATTTAAAAGTTTGAGCATGCAGAAAAAGGCACCGAGATTACTTTATTATATTACTGGTACATCACTGCGGGTCTAAAAAGGAACGTATGTGCCCTGCTACAGTGTCCGGAAAACTCATATGCAGATGGTGGTTACCTTCTATATCAATAATTTTAAAGGTGCGGCAGCTTTGTGCAAGGGCGTCAGACACAATTTTTCGCTTTGCAGATGAGCCACCAAAGCCAGGAATAGCCACCAGTGCCAAAAGATTATTGTTGTAGCCTTTGTAGTACTCTTTCAGAGCAGCACTGTCACTGCGAATCCAGTGAATATACTTTAGCCTGGCATCTTTGGTCAAGACATAACGGCCATCTCCAACAGACTTGCAGCCACGTTTCATCAGTGTTCTGACATTGTCAGGCAGGTAACCGAATGCTGTTTTCTCAGTGTAAAGTTTTATCAGCTGTTCTTCTGTGTACACGGGTGGCCTGCTAAGGTCCTTCTGTTCAAGGCGCATGTTGCCCTCTATTATACCCCTGAAAACTTTTGCGGCCCTGCTTGCTTGCTCGTAGATGGGACCAAGAGCATCAATCATCACCAAATTTTGGAGCTGAAATCAAGAATAAAATGATATTATTCAACAGAAGAACTATAAAAGGTACGCACAATGCAGCATTAAATGCTTGCTTGGAGCACACATTAGTAGGTACAGTCCATGCAAACGATCTGGGACCAAAAAAATGCAATTGCCTCAAAATTCTTGAAATCAAGGTTACTTTACACTGAATTTACATTTTTTAAGAGCCTCTGGCCAGATTTGAACATTTTACAGGAGCAAGTGCAGTATGCAATCAAACTTTACAAATATTACAGCCAGGTGCACTGCAAAAGACAGCTAAGCTCAAACCAAAGCCCGCTCATGCTCCTTGACAGCCACTTTACCTTTCACCAACAGTGGAACAGGCACAATCGAGCTAAAGAAGGGACCCAAAGAAATTTATGTGGTTAATCCCTCCGACTGACAGGGAACAGGCTATTTTATGCTCTAGCTGTGTCATCCCTTTTTGAACCTAAGAAAGAAGCACATCAGCTTTGCATTCTGCGTCCTGCTTTCTAATTTGCTGGCAGCAGAGGGGACATCGAGTGCCAGGTGACTGCTTCCAAACCTCAACGGCTGACTCACAAGCATGCAAGAAGAGCTCACTTATGGAAGCCATCATTTGCGCTCATTGCTTCCGCTTTACAGAGAGCATAATTGAGTGACTGCACAGCCACTTTTGTTTCTTCGAGGCCAATGCACTGAGCCATAATTCTATTATATTCACTTGCTTTTTTTCTTGTGCAGCACCTTTATTGTGCTTCTCTGCACACGGTCCCTGCAGAAAGTACAGTCGGGGACAAAAGTCTCCGGACCTCGTGTTCCCTTAACGAAGCCGATAGCTCTATTAATAGCCGGCGGCTGGAGACCACACTTGTGGAGATGAAAGAACAAAATATTGACTTTCACCTCCACAAGTATGGTGTCCGGCCGGAGTGTAATAGCCCGTACAGGTATGGGCTTCCTTTGAGGAACACGTGGTCCAGAGACTTTTGTCCCCGACTGTACAAGTACAGCCACAGTGTGATATTGTTGCTCACAAGTTACAATACTCTGTAGTGCTGTTGTGATAATCCTGTTTTAGCACTGCTTGACTTGCAGCCTGCTATAGGAGAAGAGTTGATATGCACCTGACAGGCTGCAGAAGGGGCACATAATGCAGAGTTCTGACATACCTTTGAGTCTCCTCTTGGAGAAAAGCGAAAAACATTTTGCTTGAGGAGGCTGGTGTGAGCGAAAAACTACCTAGGTGGGGACAGCTCAGCAAAACTGCTTGATTACAATGGACATAACTCTGCTATTAATGAGTCTTTGCAATAAATTTTTGTTTCAGCGCATTCCTTGAGCAGTGCCTTAAAGCAGCAGAGTAGAGGAAAAGAAAAACAAAAAACAAAACCTGGCCTGGCCTGGTAGTGGACCAGAACAAAGCCCTGAATGATGCTGCTGATGATAAAGGATGCCCACAACGCTCCACCCATAGCAAGCACTTCCCAACTAACCAGTATAGTCCCTGAACAAGTTCTACTTCTGTATGTACTACAAAGGAGTCCTACAGCTTGGACGCCATTGCTCCCTGTCCTCATCACTCTACCTACCTCTATCTATACAGCCACAACATAGGGGTAACTGCACACTGAATATAAAGTAACATTACAACTCCCAAACATGCTGCTAGAGCACTTTATGCAGATCATTAGTTGCTTTACACGACGGACTTTGTATTTCGCATTTCGCACATGCTTCCAAAGCAAAAGTGCAGTAAAGGCACTACATACCATGCAAAATCTCACATTCAATTTTTGCATTTTGTTAACTTCTTTGAAACTAACTTTTTTCCATGATTTCAAGATAGCTTTGGCAAAACATTCCTGTAAAACAACTATAGTGTTGTTCACGCATAAGCTTGACCTTATACTTGATCACTCTTCTGCACCTGACTTAATGTTTCTAGAGTATCCGAAAGCATTTCATAACGAGTCTCATAGCTTATTATATTCTAACTGCACAAACAAAATCTGCATCTCTGAATTTTTGTCTAGCTTGAGATTTCTTTCACTAACCACTCACAGTCTCTTTTAGTTAATGGTGTAGCATTGAAGCCAAGTCCAGTTCACTCAGGTGTACTGCAAGGCACTGTGCCTGGTCTTTTCTTTATAGCTTACATAAAGGAATTGTCTTCCTGCGTGTCACTTGACATCCAATTTTTGCTTACAACAGTTTAATATTTACTGTAATGGCTTGTGATGACAAGTAACCAGGCTCTGGTCTGACCTTAGCACTGCTTCTTCATGGTGCAATTCATGGTTAATGGAACTGAACGTTATTAAGTGTAAATTCATGCGTGTATCAAATTTACTAATGAACCATTCACGTACTCCCTTCATAACGCGTCCCTATATTCTCTATCAACTTACAAGTACCATGGCTTTCATATCACCTCTGATCTCACTTGGAATGTTCACACTGCACACATACGTAAATAGTAATGCCAGCGGAATGCTAGGTTACTTACACTGCAACATTTCTAAATCCCCTACTTAAGTAAAATTACTCCTTCATAAACCTCTTATACAAACCAAACTTGAGTATGCCATGCCAATTTGGGATCAAGGTCAAATAAACCTAATGCAGTCAAGCGATTGGAATATGCTCAGAATAATTCTACTTTTTTCAATCTTTATAACCTGAACATAACCTACTGTGTTCGTTCCTTTGATTTTGTCCTCATCATTTTGCGCAGTGTTTTCCTTTCTTCAATCATGAACAATGTTCTCCTAATTGTGTATTCATACCATGAAGTCTAGCCTTGAGTTACAATCCTTGTCATCTCGTTCCGAAACATTTTGCCTGCAACATTTTCATAAATTATTCCATCAACTGCAATTGCACATTGAATTTATCTCACTGTTTCAACATGTACCATCCAAACCAGATCATATTCATAAAGTCAGAATCCCATTCTGTAGGTTCAATGCACGGTCTTTTTTACCATGCACATCCATCAAGTGGAATCACCTTCTTGGCGCTCGGATGCTGACCTGAAAGATGTGGGTTCTATCCCGGCCGCGGTGGTCGAATTTTGATGGAGGCGAAATTCTAGAGGCCTGTGTACTGTGCAATGTCAGTGCACATTAAAGAACCCCAGGTGGTCGAAATATCCGGAGCCCTTCAATATGGTGTCCCTCATAGCCTGAGTCACTTTGGGACATTAAACCCCCATAAACCTCTTGCCTTAAGACATACCACCGCAGGTGATCAATTATTCCAGGACGCCAAAGCTAACATTGTATAACTAGGAGTCATTTTTATATTGTTCTGCCTGTTAACTCCACCTGGTTAATTATTTTTTTTCTTGTATCTGCTACCCTCTACAATGCCCTAATGGCCCTGAGGGTATACTTTATAAATTAATATTACTTAGATGCCCAATATTACGACAAAGAAAAAATTTCACACCTGGCTAAGGTAACTTGCAGAAGAGAGCACTTGTTTAATATTTAATGCACCAGTCTGGTCCCACTTACATGAGATGCCATGTGCAGTCAGTATTAATATGAAGCTTTTGCTTTGGACAAGGAAGACTAACAGAGCTTTCTTGGCATAATGGCCGCTTGCTCTCCGATAATGAGTGACTCACAGAAGGATGAAGAAGAAAGGTGTTCTCAAGTATTCTGTTCAACTTCTTGTAAAGTAAAATGTGATGCAGCAGTTTAATTAAAGCAGGTCATTAATGAGATCACACACATACTGATCCTGACTACAAAAAAAAAATGAAACTGGGACTCTCCCAGTTATATCCCAACATTGCAAGAATGCTGCGATGTTATAAAGAATTTAATGTTGCAATGACAATTAAATGCCAGCAGTTCTTCTCACTGCTATTTAATACTGCCTGACAGCAGAGAAAGCAGGGAAAAAATGTTGCACGCACCTTTTCAGGGAACATACAGCCAAAGTGCAAGCCCACATGGCCTCCCAAACTATGTCCTATAATGGAAAACTGAGTCCACCCAAGATACTCGGCAGCACGGCAGACATCGAACCAAAACTGGATTGACATATACGGAACTCCTCTGGGCAAGTGTGACGAAAGGCCATGGCCCGTGAAGTCTAGGGCCACTGCGTGCCACCGAGGGTCCAGCCTTGGCACAACGTCATCGAAGCTTGATGCATTATCTTGGAAACCATGCAGCAGAAGGACACGACGATGTGGGTCTTCTGCTGATGTGGGAAGCCACTGTTTTGCTGCAAGGTGGCCATATGGAACGGGAATTTGAAGTTCTCGGATCTCACGTTCCACGAGTGGGGTACCACCGGAGGACTCACGGCACTGACTGACACCAGCGTGGCAGCTGAAGGACCAACATCTATGCAGCAGCTTTGTGGACCTGGGTACAGCGCACAACACAATCGTTATGCGTCACATTTAAGTAATCAAACAGATCGATGAAAACCCCACACACTTAAAACAGCACCTGCCAGCTCTCAAAGAAATTTTCTGAGATAAACAAGCATGTGACTCAATGTGGCAGTAAGAATTAAAAGAAACACATATCAGAAGAAAATAAAACACACCCTTGGCTTGAGCTTACCACAACTTTAAAATATGACTTTGTACCAGTGCTGCCTTGATAGACAGTGAGAGAGAATAAAGATTACACACTCATTATCAAGGCAGCATTATTTTGAAGGTCATTCCCATGCATTTTAGTTCCACTATACAAAACATTTAATTAAGGACTGCACTTAAGGAGCATTTGTTCCCTTTCTTGACAACAACCAGCAATGCCAGCATTTTTTGCAGCACCGCAGAATGCTGAGCTGCAGAAAATGTCACGCAAGCCACACATCAACAATAAAGTGCACTCCTATTTATGGCACTGTGCCAAAAATGAGATGACAATTTGTACAGTTAAGCTTGCTAGCTAAACACATTAATCAGAAAATGCTGTCACAGCTTTGGTTTAGGCATTAAGGTTAATCCCACCTTCTCTCTCCCCTAAATGTGGAGAAGGGATGCCCTCTCTCCCCTTTTCCACAAGTGAAGTGTGGCAGGTGGCAGTCATTCAATTTAATCAGGTTAAATTAATTCACCAAGTAATTAAAGGACCTACAACCAACACTATAGATTCCGCAGCAGAATGTAAGGCTATATGGCTAATCCAAAGCTATAACAGCTTTCATTTTAAAAATGAAAGACTGCTTTCAAAGTTAGACATGTAAACATACTCAAACTAGGCTTTTGTATGAACAGTGCCATTCAGGGCATCCCTTTGTCATCTTTGTATTTCCTAAGATATAAGAGATTTAGCACAAAAGAAAGTTTTATTTCCAGGTGCTGAGAAGTCAAAAAACCATATGAGGAAGAAACTACAGAGCAACACCCAAGCTCAAAGTGATCAACAATCAATTAAGTTGCAAGGGCATATATTCATTTCTGGATGAAAGCATCCAACATATATACACATATGTGCTTGTCGCAGAGCGCATGTGTGCTGCTTATTTTTTATTTATTTATACAAACTGCTAATCCCATCTGGGATTGTTACATGGACCAGCAAGAACAAAGTGATAAAGGCGTCCTGTACAGATTATCACCACGTGCGAATGCAGCAAATTATGCAATGCCAACCACACAAGTGGTTCTGGCATCCCTCGTAACCTTAGTCGCTTTGGGACATTAAACCCCATAAAACCAAACCATAAATAAACAAGTGGTTCTATTACAATTCCACTATGCTTTTGATACCATTTGCAGATAAATTGTGATTCACCAGTAGATTGTAGACAAATTTAAACCACCTAGGGTTCTTTAACATGCGCTGACAATGCACAAAATGCGAGCGTTTTTGCATTTCGCCTCCATTGAAAAAATGCAGCCACAGAGGCTGGAATTCAAACCCGCAAACTTGGATCAGCAGCAGAACGCCAAAGCCACTGTGGTGGGTCCAATGAAGCTGCACTGTCGGAGCATGCATGTGCTGATACCTCCACCACTCTTCACCTTTGCCAGCCAATGAAAAGCGAAGAATGCACTGGACAAGAATGAATGTATTACAACTGTGTCCGAACTATTCCAAATGAGTCTACTCCGCCTTCTGCAACCACAGAAACTAATGTCAGTGTTGCACCTCCGGGTCCTATCCGCAATAGATATGGGACCCAAGTACAAAAAATATAATTAGGATCCTTGAAGAAAAAGCTACTGGAGACTTGTGCACTAGTGACAACTTTAGTCACGAATTAAGCTGCACAAGCTTCTGATGTATATAGCAGTATGACCACATAACATGGTGGAGATTGTGATTAAACCCTTAGTGGCCCCTAGTCGGGCCCCTCCCAACAACGCAACATGGCCGCTCCGGTCTACTGTCAGGCACCGCCCGACTAGCTTTCATTGTGGTTGAATTTTGCGTACTTTGCTCACTACGCATGATGCGCCATCTCTTAAAGAGTAAATAAACTTATTTTTCCTTGAGGTTTGGTTTTTTTACACTATGGAGCAGCACTGTTCCTTCGGAGCCTTGGTATATGCAAGTGGTCTGTAGCTCTGTTCACGTGCCGCCGGCAGCAAAGCGTGACCGCATACTCGCCGAGTGCGTTTTATGGCAAGGATTCACAAGCTTTTGGCAAAAGCGAAGACGATTTTAGCAAGGAAGAAAACTATGTGCTATCATCAGATGACTGAGATTGTTCTGACAAAGACGGCAGGAAAGGAAAAGGGGGCAGGAAAGAAACGGCGTTCTTCTGCAAAACTTGCAGTCATAATCCAGGACAGCAATCAGGGGAATGCTTTTGAGTGGTACCAAAGAATACCCAAGTATCGCTCAAAGACTTGCGTACCTTTAAACCCCCAAAACAAACATTCCATATGTTGTTCCCGTACAGCTGTTTCCTTTCGCGGTGACCAAAACTAACGATATAGTTTTGGACCGGAACAGCCGCAAAATGGGTAAAGGTTTAAGACCACAACAGTTAATACATTGACATGCATGCATACATGGAGTGCTGGTGTGGAATTTCCCAGACCGCAGGACATCCTAGGATGCAATAAGGCACACAAGATTTTCCGCCAATAAGTCAGCATGTGCCAGAGTGGCTTCTTCAAGGCATGATTTCAGATCACTTGACAGGTGTCTGAGCACTGTGGGGGTGACTCGATACTGTAAATAATCACACTTGGCATAAACAGCACACATGCACTGTGCCTTAGTATTTTTAGACCTTGGTGCTTGGCAACTGTACTGCACTTTCCCCTCCCCTAGTAAGAAAACAATATTATAAGGTCACATGCCACCTTATTTGTTCCTCTCTAATAGGCAAAGGATTCTCTAAGACCAGCACTGCTCTGCTTGTGTATTTCCACTGCGACTGAAGCAAATTTTGTCATATCAGCTGCCTATAGGTTTTGTCAATTTTTTATTGTTAACCTAGCTGCTAATTGTTAACTCATCATGATAGGAATGAACTATGCACAAAAACTGTATTCACATGAGCCATTAGAACTGACTGCTTGCCCAGTGCAACAATAAATCACTGCATGTTATGGTTACACATTACAGCCCACCTAATTTAACAATCCTAGGCAAAAATTGACAGATTATGCTACACTATCCAAAACTTATAGAAAAACAAATCACAGGAGATCAATGCGACTGATGTGGCAGAATATGTGTTAGCATTAGTGTTTGCCCTGGACAGAGCAGAGGATGCCAATGAAGGGTTCAGGTCGTGCGTGTGTGTGGCGTGATCCAGTCCATCAATCACCTGAGCGACATACTCTTCCCCCCAATACAGCAATCACAGTGTGACATGCCCT
This sequence comes from Amblyomma americanum, assembly GCA_030143305.2. Classification (NCBI taxonomy): domain Eukaryota; kingdom Metazoa; phylum Arthropoda; class Arachnida; order Ixodida; family Ixodidae; genus Amblyomma; species Amblyomma americanum. Next base: position 11,906 of record JARKHS020008389.1, read on the forward strand.
ACCCCCTCTCCACAATTCCCCACTCGCCCCTACATCTTCCCTCCCTTTCAGACCCCTGAAAGTGGAGATAGAAATTTCCCTCTCCTTTTTTCCCACCCACCATCAGTACCCCCCCTCTCTCGTCATCCCTCTCCTTACCAGGGGATTTCCCTCCCTCTACCTACCCACTTGACAGCTAAGGCTCTAGATGGCTGGATGGACAACGCATTCAAGAAGCAATCCTCTCTACCCCAAGAGTTCCCAGGCTAATGTGGGCCTAGGCTGCCTTGATCGCACGACCATACACAGGGCTAATTCTTGTAAGTGCACACCCCATATCCCACACAGACAGCACTTTCACTGGCCAGCAGATAAACCCAGGGGCTCTTGCTATGACGTATTATGCTGACGTTAATGTGATTTACCCTGGCGAAAGCTCCTTGTGCAACTATCGCTGCATAAGAAAATAGAATGTGCTGCTAAAAATAAAATAAGATGAGACTCTGGTCCATCCAAAATGTTGGCACAGACATAGTTTAAACAGCTGCAGCATGGTTACTTACGTGAGAAAACATGAGACGGAAAGAAGGAACGGACGTGACATAGCATCAGTGGCGTAAATACACATAGGTCGTTGAAAGGAGGAGAAGAAGGAAAGGTGCCAATATTGTCAGTACAGTAAGGACGTGGGAAGAAAGAGGCCAATGAAACAATAACATACAATTTCAGGTAGCAAACTATAACAGCATTTTAATGCTCATAGTACAGCCAGGTTCCAAGGCACTTTGATTTCGATATTTGGTGCCAGACAAATTCAGTGCTTTGTAGTGGCTTTCAAAGAATAATCACAAGCCCAAATACAGCATGAGCTGGAACTACCTCCAATAAATAGTAAAAAACAATATGACAGCAGACTGAGCTCTTTTTCAGCTGTATTGAAGCCAGGAATCCCTACTTGCCTCAATGCAGCTGTTATTCGAATCATCCTGAAAGCAGCAAGGTATCCACTGGGCACAATGTTGATCAAAGTGGGGCGAGGGCAATCACACACTGAAAAAAAAAGTAATAACATTGAAACGATAAAAATCCTTAACATTCAAATCGTATGTGTGTACACTCAAGATACGAACCTGATTGTTACTCGTCGAAGCTTGGAGTCCTAATCTGGTGCCCTTAGCTGTATGAGCACGCTTTTCAGGCACGAGCAGTCAGGTGTTGCGACTCAGTGCCTTTTTTTCTTCTACGCCACCTGTGTTATCTCTACCCGTCATCATTGTCAATGTTATTCTCCATTTCCTTCCCCCTTCCTTGTTGAAATCAGGCCGACCTTTCGGACTTTTCTCGGTTAATTACCACTATCAGTGTGCGCGTCACTAAGTTAAAACAAACAAAAAAGAATATTGCTTATAAATCAAGTGCGCAGCACTGACTAATTCCTTTCTAAAAAGATTAAGCATGCACGTAATGAGGCTTTAACCGCGTGCCAACCAAAGAAGCATCAAGATTAACCCGAGTCCAAATCTTCCAGCAAAGTACGCTCCAATAGAGTCTCGCATGTGTGTTTCGGCTGGTTCAAACCAACTCCTGCCACTCAATTTCTGACCCTTCACCCTCAAGGAGTGTCCCTGAACGCACATTGCAGGTAGAAGACGTCAGGTGGTACAGGGAAGAATGGCAACGCTCGGGCCGCATATCACAGCAGCGTGCAGCCTATGCTGCACTGTCACCACTTCGAATTCTTGGAACTCTAAACGCGCTACTCTCAATAAAGAGTACTGCAGTTTCCGCTCTGAACACTGTGACCACACTGCGAACGAATGCAGATAAAGACTATTCTACCTTTGAGAGGCATTGCACATCGGAGAACTGAAAATAACGAAGTGCAGAACTTACGTTCACCATGCTGATGCAACGCACGCTCGAAAGACACTTCTTTATGCCGCCGGCGCCGACCTTGATGCTAATGGCTGGCAGGGAGTTAACATTGAGTAATACCATGGCAACACATACCATGGCCGGTTCACAGAGCACCGCTTGTGTCGTGAATGGAATGAGACAAAGTAGGGTCGGTAAGGTATGTTTCACAAAATGCCTGCAAGCGCGCCACCGCTTCCTTTAAAGTAAGAACACACAGCGAAACCGGCGAAACTAACGAAACTGCCGGCCGGCGCTGTCGCGCTGACCAGCGCTGACCGTTGGTTGGCTTGGCTATGGGCGGCGTATGGGCCATATGTGAACTAGATATGTGTATAAATGGGCTACGGCAAAAACTATGAAAGTGCCACTGCTAGACGCAATTTTTTCTGTAATGCATGTTGAAACAAATTGTCACTGATAAATTTTCGTTTCTAATATAAGATAAAGCTGTACTTGGTCAAAAAAAAAATAAATGCTAGAAAGAAATCGAAACTGTTCTTGTATAAATTGCGTCACGCGGTGTACGATTGATTGTCGCTTTTGAAATTTTTTTTAAAGCCTACTTAGGAATTTATGTACTCACAGGGAAATGCTGATTAGCCACCGCCGGGCGCCATTTTGGTTTTATCGGTTTGAACTTTTAACGTCCCAAAGAGACTCTGGCCGCTCTGGCTATGACGGTCGCCGTAGTGGAGAGCGCTACGGATAAATTTGACCACTTGGGGTTCTTTACGAGCACAGACAACGCACAGTACACGGGCCGCTAGCATTTCGCCTCCACTGAACTGCGGCTGCCATGGCCGGGATCGAGGAAGCGTTGAATGGCCTCAGCAGCATATATCTGGGGCAGTTCGAAAATAAAAGCTAACAAATGGCCATGGAAAAATGCAACGGGGCAGCAGATATCTCAGACAGAATGATTATAACTAAAATAGCACGTATAAATGGCACAGGTGTCCGGCAGTTCGAAAATAAAAGCTAACAAATGGCCATGGAAAAATGCAACGGGGCAGCAGATATCTCAGACAGAATGATTATAACTAAAATAGCACGTATAAATGGCACAGGTGTCCGCAGTACATCTGTAAGCGAGTGCAAAATACCTTTTAAGGACAAGAGAAGTCTTCTTGAGCAGATCACAAGTCTGGCAGGACTGTTCAAAATGTTTTGCCTGCACTCCACATGCAGAGGATAGTGGCAAGGTGTCATCAAACAGCTGCACAGCACATTTTGTAGCTTTCATGCAACGTGATGACGCAAGCCATGGTGCTTGTATGCACGACATTGCTTGCGACCATGATATCCTATATATATATATATATATATATATATATATATATATATATATATATATATATATATATATATATATATATATATATATACAAAAATTAAAAATGTGTGAAAGAGCAATAAAGAAGTTCAGGATTGCACTTGTGGTGGAAGTCGTTCTTTCTTTTTGTGTTGTATTCTGTACCGTTGTACCGTAAGTAGCACTTGCACATTCATTTCGAACATGATGCACCAACTGGCCCGTGCTACACAGCACAGCTAATGCATCACTATATAAATTGTGTCAAACGCATTGCAGTACCTTGAGTTCACTTTATTTGTAATTAAGCCCTAAATCAGCCAGAACCATATGTTTGTAATGTGCACTTTCAATATGATATAGTCTTATCATCAAAAAATGCTATTAAATTCGCATGAAATAGCAGCTGTTCCTCCTGCTATTTTTACGGCTAAACAGCAGCATCAGCAGCCAACTGGGTGCAAGGGGTTGAATGGCCCAAGCAGCAGGTGTCTAGGACAGGCTGATTAAAAATATAGATGGCCACGAGTATGCACAGCACTACAATGCGCGAGCAGGACAGAATGGCTTCTTTAACAAAATCATGCTGCTGCAATTTTTTAATTCACTTGCCAACTAATAAGACACGTACAACAGAAAGAACATTAGATATCCTTTCAAGCCTGCATTTTCCATGCTATATTGCTATAATCTGCATCTTTTCATAAAAGCTTCTGCTAAGGGACAAGCCAGACTAATGCATCACCTTTTAAATCTTTCTAAGCCAATCCATAGATGCTTGAACAAGTAGTGATTCATGGCGCTACTTCTTTTCCCTCGCATTTTGTTTTCAAGTTCAGCCCGTAATGCATATTTCAGCTACTATGGTGAACTAGATGCCCAGTCAGCATTCGAGTCAAGTTAAATAAATCTTGTATAGTTGCATATTTCTGTATTCCTTTGTACCCATGCTCAACATCTGCTGTTTAAATTCCCATTCAATACAATACATAAACTTGAGATGATGGCTCACATTGATACCTTTCAGCCTTTTCCCATTTTATCTGTTTTATGTCAGCACAAAAATATTTCAGTGACTAATACTTCTCCGAGAGTTGGACTGTTTATACATCTACGCAGCATCTATGTCATCCAAGAGAGGATTTTTATTGATGCCATACCACTCTTTGCTTTTTCATGCACGATAGCCATAGTTGCTGTGCAGGACACCATGAATTGTTTTAAAGTGATGAGCAACAAATACAACAGAGCTGTTTGCTAAAGAAAAACGGAGAGCAACAAGGCTAGGAATGTGTTTCCAAGCCAATTTTTGCTTTCAATGTCTATCAATAAAGATTTATTTGAAAGTTTTAAAGAAAGATCCCCTGTATAATATAGCTGTGATGTTTAAATAGACGTAACAACAGCTAGAACAAAAAGAATGTTAAACTAAAATGGTTAGCATTAAAAGCTTTAGCCATGAGTCAAATGCAATTGCAAAGTTTGATATTTTAGCTATCACTATATATATAGGCCATCACATCATGTATCTGTATCTCAACACGTTTACATGCACTGATTACATACGTGCAATATAATTGAAGAATACTAATGCACTTCGTCACACACACAAAAAAGAAGCACACAGAAATAACACCCACTAACACTAGTGGAAATTGCTGCCAGCTCTTCAAGACCAGAAAACAAGCTAATCATCTTTCATTTCTTTCAAATAGCTGTTTCGAAAACTACCAATTTATCTGTAAAATATCTCCAGATTCTTGTAGCAATTAGCTCTTTCATAACATGTGAAGGTAACTGCATGCAACAAGGTTGGTTCTATTGATACTAAGACATTAAAACTGCACAAAATTATGAACAGAGCGAGAATCATAGGCAACAGCAGAACATTTTGAGCAAACATCTTCCGCCCTCATCGTGTGTTTGTTGCTGCAAATTGAAAAACACTACTGCCACATAAAGCCCCTTTGCCAAACTCAGGATAGCTACATTTTTCATATTAGAAAGTCCTGCCAATATCTGTTCTCAAAAGGGAAAGATGATGAAATAATAATAAAAAATATTTGCTAATAAGCACAATGAAAATTATTGCTGCTTGCAGACAGTATTAGCAAATAGCCAACTGATCATCATTTGTCTGAGCATGCCTGCAATGTTTTTCAAAAAAGCCATATCTTAATCTTATAATGGCCAAAATTCTCTAAACTGAGCTTGGTTCTGAAATAGAGACTGGGGCCCTAATCCGTGAAGGATATGCACAAGAGAATGTCGGTGATAAAGTTATGATGAAAATTGTGTATGTTTCCATTCACTAATCTTTATAATGAGATAGTTGCCCTAAACAATTTATAAAACCTTAAACTAAAAGCAATTTATCTGGTTACAATGAAACCTTTACAGATACAATCTGTCTATGAAGCTTTAGAAATATATTCTAAGGGATGATTTTATTTTCTTAATTCAGCACTTTCCTCCAGCAACGTAAAAAATGCAAAAGTGGCAACCAAAAATAGGAAGATTGAAAAAGTGCACTGTGGGATGGTATTCTCAGAAAAGCGGTTGGTGATGCTTCATTTCTCGAAGTGACAGATGGGCTATAAGAGAGGCAGTAGTGGAGGGTGTCGGGTAAATCAGGCCATCTGGGGTTCTCTTAATGTGCACTGACATTGTACAGGATAGGGACATTTTTGCATTTTGCCTTCATTAAAGTAAGACTGCCACAGTCAAAATTGAACCTGCGACCTTGGAATCAGCTGAACACCACAGCCACTGGGCCACTGTGGAAAGTAAAATCGAAACTAGTGGACACACTACTTGAAATAACAGAAGTTTTTCTTTAAATGAGCACTGTAAACGCAATGTTGAAGCTTTATTCCTCTCAAATCATTTGGCAGCTTTATGTACATCACAGAACTGGAGCCTGTGATCAAGCTGCAAATCATAAAATATTGCCACGCTTGGACACACGAGCCATATATCTAGTTTCTAGTGTTTAGCAAGCGAGGGCGCATTTATTTATATGAAAAGGTATGAAGGTTGTTATGGGGAAGCAACACTCCAACTGCCTACTCAGCAATGGGGGTATAAGAAAGGTGAAAACAGTATTATGAAGGCTGCAAACCTTCTAAACAGGGCATTAAGTAGCTGTCTAAATAATCTGGTTGATAGATGAGTATGTGATCATCAAAATCCGACATTATGAGCTAAGATGTGTGGCTGTGTTCCTGAGTTTTATCATGCTGGCACTGTACACAGAACAAATGCCAAAATTTGGTACAGCGCCAAGAAAACAAGGTTATCGTAGAATGCCTTGCAGCATGTCAGAAGTGCCCTCCTGTTTGTCCTATCCCTAAGTACTGCCTTGAGCCATACATACCTGCTGAAAGATTAATGACTGTCAGCCTGTAGCCAGCAACCATACTTCATCAATAGTTTCAAACCTTCAGGAGTAGTGAACCCCCCATAAGAAGAACTTAAAGCCAAATTCTGGTAAAGTGCGGGCATAACACTCCGAAGTGACATTTGGGCTATGAGGGACGTCGTAAAGGAGGCCTCTGATTTAATATAGGCTGCCTGGGGGTTCTTTAACATGCACTCACATCACACAGCATATGGGCATTTTTGAATTCTGCCTCCACCGAAATACGCTAGCTGCGGTCGAGATTGAAACTATGGTCTTGGGATCAGCGTTCAACTGCCAAAACAACTGAGCCACCACAGCGGGTCCAAATACTCTGATGAGTTGAGCAGTTCAAGGGCTTTTGCTTAGTAGTTCACAGTTGCAATGATGAAACAATTTGGTCAACACAAACCATCGAATTTGTGCACTCTGTTGAAACAAACTCCAGCAGTGCTGCATAGACAAGCACCCAACAGCAAATGGTTAATAGGTTTTTGTAACAGCACTGCACACTATGAGGAAAAGAAATAAAACAAAGATGACAATGACAAAGAAAAGCAGAAAGGATAACTGAACAAGTTTATGATTGCATTCGAATCTAGTGAGAGCTACAGTAAATTGCAATTGCTCTTTCATGTGGCATGCAGTCAGGCACAGTGATCTCATTAAACCCATCAACAGGGTTTTCAGGAACATAAGGGTTGTAAGAACCAATAAAAAACATTGGGAAGACATTTGCCTATGCCAAAAAAGTGCACAAATCAAATAAAAGGCTAAAACTTTCAAGAACTGAGTGGTCAACTGGAGGTGTTTTGTGCAGCTTATCTCAAAATTTATATTGTACATCACAACTAATGGTCCCTTGCAAACTTTATACTTGCTTCATTTGCCTACATGCGCTTGTACAACTTGATATCTCAGCAACTTCTGTTAGGCTGGACTTCTGACAAGTTGAACAGATTTACAAGGTCGCTTCAAGGCTATTTTCAAGACAGCCTACCATATTTTCAGATGCTATAGTCAGACACAACTTAAGTCTGCAGTGAAGTTTTGCCCACATTCAGGACTGTCGCACAGAATTCCTTCATGACAAGAAATTGATCCGGTGTTAACTTTTCTCGTAACCTAAATATGCTAATGACAAGAAAAAAACTATAAGCCCGGCTTGTTTATTATAGCTAAACATTAAAAAGTCAATTCGTATACTGTTGTGATTGGGCAGCCGATCAATATAAGACACCTTGGACCATGGCCCAGTGCTACCAACTGCTGTTTCTTTAAGCTGTATACTACAATAGATATATTTTGACCGATTTAGATTCAAGGCATCCTGAAAGTGCTAAAGCATATAGATTCATGACTTCCTCTTCAGAGTACCTTTGTTGACAATAGCCACAGTATTTCAAGGTACAAAAAAAAATAACTGTGGCCTTTAAAGGTACAAGAAAATGAACAGAGGTTATCCTGCTTTCTTGCACTGTGGATGGAGAAGAAGAAAAAGGTAACATTATGATACATGCGAATCTTCTAAAAAGGACTTTATGTGGCTGGCAACTAACTCTGGATGATTCATGTGAACGTGATGATCGCCGTCTAAATTTAGCATCATGAAGCTGCGGCAGTGTTCCCTGAGAATACTTATCATCCTTCCATTGTTCACTGAGCAACGTCCGAAGCCAGGCACAGCGTCCAGGACAAGTAGGTCACCCCTGAAGGACTTCCACCATGGAACCAAAGCAGTGCTGTCAACCCTATCCCAAAGCATTGCCTTCAGTCGTACATCTCTGGTAAAGACATAGCGACTGTCAGCCTGCAGCCGGCAGCCACGCTTCATTAGAATTTTCACATCTTCAGCGCGGATGCGTCCTGCAGGTGCCCTGGCATACAGGTTCACAATATCCTCTTCAGTGTAGCTTGGTTGACGACTGTGCTCTTTATCTTCTAGGCGTAGAAGAGACGTCAAGGTGGTCCTTGTAACATTTAAAACCTGGCTTTTAGGCTCATAGATGTCACCAAAGCCATCAAGGAGTATCATTTTTGCAACCTGCAAGATAAGCAGAAGTTACAACGATGGCATATGTAGCACGTTTGCTTGATTAAATACGCTAATGAGGAATCAGCACAGAAAGAAATTTTTTATCATTGATCTCTAAAACTGGAACACAGGAACACTTTTATTTAGCGATTCAAGTTTTGGCACAAGTCTTTTTACAGCACTTGTCCCAAGTGTATTTTGAGCCATCCCACGTGACCAATGTGAGTCAGCCACTCTGAAAGACTGATCAAGCATGCAATGCTTAATGAAAAGATTTCCAAGAACTGCAGTTATATGAAAAAGACCGGTTCTTGAAATAAACTAGCCTAAACCTAACCTTCTGCTTGTGTTTCAACATTAATAGCGGCCAACATATGTATATGCCGGTTTTGGCCATTCAAAGGGCATTACTTTCTGCAGAATTGAGGCTAGCTTGAGGCTAACCATAGCAGCCACAAAACTATATATAGCATTAAAGTTACCTGTAGATGTTGCTTAAGAGAACTTGAAATATAAATGCTTGTAAGAGCGTGAGATCCTGTGTTCTCCTCCCAATTCAAAACATGCTATTGAGCATCAGCTCAACTGTAGAACAAAACATAATTACCAAGTGCAGCAGAAAATGAAGCTTCCTTCATTCATATATTAAACACATATTTAATGAAAATACCAGCTAGACACATTTATGGACCATTATGCACAACTATAGTGTGACTCCTAATTATCACGGTGATGTTGATGCAAACAGCCCTCTTTCCTTCACAAGAAAATGCACTGACCTTTTCAGGAAACACATTGGCATATCGGTGTGCCACAAGACCTCCCATACTGTGACCAAACAAATAAAACTGGTTCCAGCCCAAAAAATTGACGGTACGAGCCACATCTGATACAAACTGTGTCAGACTGTACATGCTTCCTCTTGGCAGATGCGATGAAAGGCCGTGGCCAGTAAAGTCCAGTGCCACTGCATGCCACCTGCCATCCAACATCTCCAGCAATGGGTCGAAGCTTCCAGCGTTGTCTTGCACTCCGTGCAGGCAAAGAAGGCAACTGTTTGGTCTTTCATTTGTAGCGGCAGGCCATACCTTAGCAGCCAAGTGGCCGTAAGGCACAGGAATTGAGATTTCCTGAGTTGAGTGGTTGGCATAAGAACAGGCTGTTGAACTGTCACGTAGAAAAAGATGGTGCACTCCGGTGGTACGCATGCTCTCAATGTCTACTTTGGAAATGTTTCTGAAAAAAAAAAAAAGAACGCTTATCAAATACAATGAAGTAAGAGACCTGCCATGTTTACTCAACTGCAGGCCAACTTGCTGATTTTAAAATAAAATGAAACAAAATAAGAGCTATACTCTTAAGCACACTAACTGTTTATATATAAACAGCTTAGTGTGCATAATGTAACCAGCAATGCATTGATGAGAAGTATATGAACGTGCCTGTACAGAGGCATCTGCAGTCGACTTATACGGGCCCAAGTGCTACAGGCTGGCAGCATTTTTCTGAAAAAGAGAGAATTTCGAGTAAGAAACATCAAAGACCTTACTGATGCGCATTCATTCTCAAGCAGAATAACAAAATATAGAGAGACAAAGCTATGAACACAGGTGTGATTAGAACCTGCCCCGTTGTGTGTTCTCATACCAGCATGGAATAGCAGCTATTGTGTATACTCATAGATATTCAAGAAACAGCCGCAATAAGACAGCGCAACAAAGAAACAATTATTAATAGGGTGGGCACTGGATATGCTCGTTCTGTATTTTAGTGCTAGTGTTTGATGTCACACATTTTGTGATATTGAAGTATTTTTAATAGACCTCCTTTACTCCATGGCCAAAGGAAGGAAAAAATTAAGCCAAACGTGCATCTTCAATGTGCCTTTATTTCGTGCAGTCAAAGGACTCAGTTCCTTTGATCCAGTACTAGTAAGCATGGAAGTTATGCATTCCTTAATTCTTGTAAGTACATGAGCCAAAAGAAACTGTAATCAATTTTTTGATAAACTGACGGCAGCTATACTGTTTTAGGATTGCTAACACAATTACATTCACCAGTAATACTAGCATTCTTTTCCTCTGTCCAGCGCATAAGTTCCATTCTGCACAAGAATGTCATTGTAAGCCATAAACGGCGAGCTTGATACGTTTAGGGAATGAATATCTCAGCCAGGGGAGACAGGGTGATGAGCTAGGATGCGTCAAAACCACGGATCATAGTCGCTGAACTTTTGTCACTCAGGCTTGATGTGAAATTGATGCCCACCGGTCGCGGTCGATTACTTTGAAGGTGTTGAAGCTTTTGAGCCAATAATTAAACGATTTCGTTACGAGATTTAATTCTGCTTCCATTTCTGCGGCGCATGCGTCACCTTGACGTGGAGTAGCAAGAACGGTGCAATAAGAGCGTTGAGCTCAATCATGAGCATTAGTTATAACTTTCACTCCAGAAAAGAAACCATTCAGTGTCACAGACTCTATATGCATAGCGTTTAACACACCACCTTCAGCCGAGGCGAATTCCGGTGCCGTTTGAAAGGCGCACAGTGTGCACACGGAGGGTAGCCTTCACCGTGGAGAAAGGAAAAATTACCGCCTCAAGACAGCTGGCCTTCAGTAGAGAACATGTGGTCGAGTTCAAACGTAGTACGTGTCAACGTCGAAGTGGACGTATGTCTTTGGTTTACAGACCCGAGAAGAAACAACTGCGCAACAGCTTATAACCACAAGTTTTGTGGCCTCACCGGAACGACACCTCATTCTCTATACAAGGCTACGAGGTCCGAAGGGACACAAACGATAACACCTCGACGATTGCGGGCACACCTCGGTAGGCATTCGTGCCGAGTGTGCTCAAGACATAACGCAAGACAGCACGAAATTCCGAAGGAAAGCAAATTAGGTAGTGCAGAACTGCAAGGCTGCCTCAGAAACTGTAGAATATAACTGCAATTCCACAGTACAAGACCAATTACAGTGACGTCGGCGACGTTTAGTTGCCTGAACAAATGATGGCACATACAGTAAAGTTGTCGGGTGAGCCCGTGCTTTCGGTTTCGAAGTTCGAAAAAAAAAGTTATCACATTGCCTGGAGCAACATAATGTGGTACACAATACTCCCAGTGGCAGACAGTATACATGTAACACTATTTAGTGTTCTTATGAGATATCAAACAGGAAATCAATGATAAAAGTTGCTAAAAAATTGTAACTACATATATTGCTTTATCAACGTTTAGCCCTGTGCTGTGTCCAAAATACATCGGACATTGCGTCACGGCGTCACGGCCTGTGGTTCCGGCATTGCTTGCAGACGTGCAGTTTCGACCTTTATTTCCTTAATATTAACGCTCACATCACTGCAAAAAGGGTGTTGTGCGCTGCCTCAAACTGCAGCAACCTCAAAGCAACGGAATGCAACATGTTCCGAGTGCCGTCACGTAGTGAACGGCGAAAACAGTACCCCGTTGCGATCCGCTGGCAGACTGCCTGCTGCGAGCTCCACGGACAACTCTTGGCTTTGCTTCGAGCATTTTGTTGGCGGTAAACGTTTGAGAGCGTTGTGGAAGTTTGTGGATTTGATTAAGTGGGCTGTTTTGTCTTCTTCAGGAGCACCAATTCCTCGCTCGGACAACTTCGGACACAGCCGTTCTCGCATGACGGCGGTAGCACCGCGTGGTCGTAGGTGTGCAGATATGTGCTGTTCGGCTTTCGGCTCTATACAACTCGACAAGATGTTAAAGTACAGCGATTTATTCGTCAGGAATTTGTGCTGCATGCGAGCTGCTCGAATTCAGAGCTAACACTTTAGGCCTATGCGATCGCAACCATCAGCTGCCGAAACGGCGACACCGGCCACGGCGGGGTCCCGTTGCCTGACATTGTTGGTTGGTCGCAGCATATGTTTACGAGCACTTTTAGGATTTATAAATTGCTTTATGAGAACATATTTCCCAACTTAATGCCCAAACTGAAGCGCATATTTCATGCCCAAACTGAAGCACATATTTCCACCAGCAGACCAGTCGATCGACATGAACTGTTACGTCAAAGTTACCCGTTTCCGCGGGCCCGCATGCTGCAGTCATGTTTCTCGGTTTCCTGTGTGCTGAGAAGGAGGGTGACAGACAAGCTGATCACATTACAAAGTGATAAGAATTATTCCCCACCCATACTTTTCATACTCTGAGGCATTAGTTTTGAGAAGCTTCACTGCAGGATAACTGAACTTTAAAAAAAAATAGCAGTCAACATAGTTTGGCTGCTTTTCACCTTTAATTGGACAGAATGTAGAATTGATATCTGAGACAAATATAATTCTGAGCTGTTGCTGTGCAGCAAAGCATCATTTGAAAGCTGTGTAGGTGCTGAACATGCATGTGTAGTTAATAAATGTCTGCGTCTCTAGCTTACGTGTGATGCATTGCATATAGGAATATTGCACTGAATGGTTGACTTATTGAGAGGGACATTGGTGATTCCAAGTAGTGCAAAATGCTGCAAGGACGGCAGAGGCCGGTCTGGTGGTCGTTGGGTCAATTATCCGTAAGGATAAAGAGTAATAAACATGCTGTAAAATTGCTAGTTTTCAAAGGCCAAGGAACACATTGTGTTCACAGACATTCCAGATTTGGTGTCACCAGTGTCTTAGGGACGGTTTACCGAAGTCAGTTAACGTACAAGCTATGCCGCAGTGTTCACGCCAAAACTATAACTAGGTGGGAATGCCTTTCGTTCAACATTGCAGAAGACTTGGAGAAAGGAACTTGTAGAAAATGCTGAAAACAACTCGGATCAAGCTTCTGTGTGTGCTGGAAAAGCTGAAGCATGATTTTTTTATGCTCTACCATGCTATTTTTATAATTTACTATTTTTCGCTCACATCTCCTGCATTAAACTAATTTATTACATGCTGTGCTGTATAAAATGTGCCTGCAAGAGTTTTTGCTAGACAAAGGTTATATCTGACGTTATTACCCGCATGACAAGAAGAGTTTCCAATTAAAAGCCGATATACTTTCTCATTTTGCATTTCAACAGTAAAGCTGCCTATGTGAAGAATTAGTTCTGCTTTTATGGCTGCTACTGCAGCAGATAGATCAAGGTTCGAACCTTGATCTTGAACATTGATCTTGAATCTTCTCACTTGAACCACGTTGGCCGAAGGGGTACCACCTTTAGCAGGCTGCGAGGTTGTCCGAAATTGGGGCTTGGCCCGTGAGGGGCGCAGCGGGGTTTACGGAGCTTCTCCCAAGCGAACACCCCTAAAAAAAAACGGGCGCCAGGCCGGAGCCCGCTTGTACTTATTTTTACCGGTGGGTGTCCGGCGGTGGGGTTTCGAACCAACCACCTCCCGCAGCCGAGACGGGCACCCAACCCACTGGGCCACGGCTGTGGTCTGCTTTTTTTTTTGTCTTTGTGCCTGACTTTGTGTTGTGGCGCTGTAGCAAAGTTGTGCAGCACACTTTGATACATTCTTTTGACTTGGGGTTTTCATTAAGAAAAACACAAGGCAAGCTAATCTTCAGCCTAGCTGCTTGTGTTATTACTTACCTACCTTGCCTTGAACACTTTGCATACAATGCATAAGTTTTATATTTCCACATTTCTGTACATATCCATCAACAGCTGAGGTGCCAGCTGTTGGGGACATCAGTCCGTACGTTGGGTGGTGTTTCTTCTTTAACCAGGCTCCGAGCACTAAGTTCACGACAGCAAAATGGCTACAGGCTCTCCTCTGCCTTGGTGGGAGGACACATTTATTTACATTCTGATGCTAGTGAACATTCAAGAGATGCCATAAAACAAAGCATTATTTTAGTACTTCTTTTTCATCAACAAAGCAGCAACCAAGCACAGGAATTCTTGAAAGTCAGACCTGCAAGTTATATGTAAATGGCACATAATGTCCCACACCACCATGCAGGCTGTGAAATGCATTGCGTGGTTAATCTTGTGTGTGAGCGAGCTTCTTGTGCACGTACTAATGACTCAGTAAATGGGCGCACCTGTCTCAGTGCTGGAATAGCTGCTGCGTCACTTGCCTATCCATGCCCATGATGCACATTAGAAGAGAGAAGAGACAGCTCAGTATTATAACATTTGTCTCACATGTCAATTCTCCCACGTGCTTTACAGTGAAAGGTGAAAAACAGCTAGACTATGTTGACTGCTATATTTTTTTTAAAGTTTGGTTATCCTGAAGTGAAGCTTCTCATAACTTACTGCCTCAGAGTATGAAAAGAATAGTGGTGAATAATTCTTATCACTTTGTAATGTGACCAGCTTGTCTGTCACACTCCCTCTCCGCACACAGTAAATGGAGAAACATAACTTCAACATGCGGGTCCACACAAATGGGTAACTTTAACTTAACAGCTCGCTTCTCCACACCTGCAGTGTGCTCATGTCGATCTACTGCTCTGCTGGTGAAAAGATGTTTCACTTTGGGCGTGAAGTTGGGAAATATGTTCACATAAAACAATTCATAAATCCTAAAAGTGTTCGTAAACATATACTGCGACCAGCAATGTCAGACAACGGGTCAGACGCCGTAGCCGGTGTCGCCGTTTCGGCAGCTGAGCTGTTAATTGCGACCGCATAGGCCTAAAGTGTTAGCTCTGAATTCGAGCAACTCGCATGCAGCACAAATTTCTGAGCAATAAATCCTTCTGTCCTTTAACATCTTGTCGAGCTGTAGTGACGGAGGCCGAACAGCACATATCTTCACACCTACGACCGCGCGGTGCTACCGCAGTCATGTGAGGACGGCTGTGTCCGAAGTTGTCCGAGCGAGAAATTGGTGCTCCTCAAGGAGAGAAAACAGCCTACTTAACCAAATCCCCAAACTTCCACAACGCTCTAAAACGTTTACCGCCAACAAAACGCTCGAAGCAAAGCCAAGAGCTGTCCGTGGAGCTCGTAGCAGGCAGTCTGCCAACGGGATCGGAACGGCGTACTGTTTTCGCCGTTCACTACTTGACGGCACTCGGAACATGTTGCATTCCGTTGCTTTGAAGTTGCTACAGTTTGAGGCAGCGCACAACACCCTTTTTTATGCGATGTGAGTGTTAGTATTAGGGAAAGAAATGCCGAAACCGCAGGAAAGACCCGGGAGTCCAAATTCACGTGACAAGGCTGAACCGCGACGCAATGTCCGATGCATTTTGGACACCACCTATACATAGTTTTCAAGTGACGTCACGCCAGCCACTTCGCCGGATGTCCGCCATTGCCAGGTACTGAAGATAGCTGGGCTAGACTGGCTGGGCTCGCGGCCCCTGCGCGTTCGTTCGCTGCTCTGTTCCACGCAAGACGATGGCAAACACCAACCGGCATGAGTTTTGCCGGTCCTGTTTCGATGAGCTTGTGGGGCCTACGCGGGCTGGGTATGAATCCAAGGTGGAAATGTGCGGCAGCGTGGACCCCTACACACTACGCGTTGGGACGGACTCCGCTCCGGATGCCGACTTGCTGCCAAGCACGACGCACGTTGATATCATCAATTACCTATGATCCATAACAGCGCGACAGATGGGACAGAGAAGAGAGCACACAACACAGAGCGCTCTGTGTTGTGTCCTCTCTTCTCTGTTCCGTCTGTCGCGCTGTTATGGATCATCGTAAGCACCAACTCGCCCAACAAATGGTACTGATCAATTACCTAGTGTTATCAACTAGCGACGTGTCTCTTCAGCAGATGAAGGCATACAAGTCTCTTGAGGCCCATAATTACTTCACCAGTGGACGGGTAAAAAGTGACTGCCATGCGAGTGACAGCGAAGCGTGTCGTCGTTCTGAGCGAGGTGAGCTTCCTTAATGTTGAAGCATGTATGCGCAGAAGCGCGCGTTTGTGTGTACGTGTATTTAAAATATCAATTTGTACTCTTAATATTTGTGGCTAACGTGCCGCCCGCTTTGTTTCGAATGGCAGATACAAGTTCGTGTATGTAGGGTACGTGCGAGTGCAAAATGATTGCAATTGAAAGAAATGGAGCTATCGGCATACGCTTACAGCCTCAGATTAAATGCTTGAATGCACTGTAGCCTTAAATTATTGATTAAATTCGTAGTTGGGTGTTTGACGTGCTCATGCTGCAGCTGGGGAACTAGTCATGCCGTAGAGTCACGCATGCCACTGACCTGAAATGTCCAAGAGAGCGTATGAACACGCATGCTTCATCAGCTGGTAACATTACCAGGCAACTGGGTCGCGAGGCAGTGGTGTACAGTATTTTTTTCCCCGAGGACACGCATCCCGTTAACTTTTTCGGGCGATACAATGTTTCTGCATTTTGTACCAATCGAAATGCGGCTGCCGGGACTGGAATCATACTAACAATCCTTAGATCAGTGACATCTTATGAAGGATGTAGGTTGCTGTCAGCACCTAATTACTGGTCATTTTTTCTCAGGTCACCCATTCATAAAGGCTAAGGGAGGCACCACTGAAGGTGTGGGTTCTGGCTAAGCCTGACGGAGCCATCGTGACAGCGCACTGCACTTGCATGGCAGGTGCTCTCACATTGGTGCTACATTGTTCACTGTTGAGACGGCAGTACGTCTCAGAGACTCACGAGTGTGCATGGACAAAAAGAACATGTGGCTTCCTGCGCACAGCTCTGGGGCTGGCAATAAGAGGATCAGAGACATTGACTTTTCGTCATTAAAGAAAAAGAAGCAGTGTATGGATAGTATTCACCTGAAGCCAGGCGTTGAGCACGTACCTGAAGGCCTACCACAAGCATTACCACCTGTGCCTCCCCCAACAGAAGAAGAGCTGAAGGCATTTCACAGTAAACTTGCGGATGCTGGTGCTACACCAGCATTCTTCATGCTGCACCCACAGTACAGCGCCATGCTTGAGCCACCGTGCAGAAGAGAACCTCTTCTCCTTCGTGATTTGTTATGCTTAGAAGCACAGCCGAAAGACCTGCCTACACTGATCTGCCGTGCTCAGAAAACTGTTGCCAAACTTTCGATCAGCAAAGAGATGGTGAAGAGCGTTAGGAATGCACGCGGGAGCAATTGAAGTGTGCGAAATGGTATGCTTATCGTGCAGGCAGAGGCAGGATCACTGCTTCAGTCATGAGGAATGTATGCTAAGTGTGCATGAACCATCAATGAGTTTACTAAAGAAACATGCTATCCAGAGCAACACACTTTTTCCACTGCAGCCACAGTGTGGGGATTACAACATGAGGCTGCTGCAATCGCAAGCTACGCCGAGGAAATGAGAAAGAACCACACAGACTTCACCCATCAAAAGACTGGAGTTTATTTAAGTGCGGTGTACCCGTATATGGCAGCTAGTCCAGACAGTTGTCTCTTGTACATGCTGCGGAATGGGCATTGTGGAAGTGAAATGTCCCTTTTCACTCTGCAACTGTACGATACTAGAAGCTGCGAAGAACCGCAACTTCTGCTTGGAGGAAACTGATGGCTGCCCACGTTTAAAGCGATAGCACTCTTATTTTTTTCAAGTGCAAATGCAGATGGCAGTGTGTGGCGTTCCATACTGTGATTTTGTTGTATGGACTCCATTGTCAGTATTTATAGAATGGGTGGAGAGAGATGACGCGTTTTTTTTTTCAGAATATTGTGCCAACAGCATTAGATTTTTTACTCGTGCAGTCCTGCCAGAACTTTTCGCTCAACACTTCTCAAAAAGGATAACAAGAAAGCCAACAGCTGAAGCCAACATATTCTGCTACTGCCAAGGTTCAGAGGCAGGGAAGATGCTTGCTTGTGATGGCCCACAGTGCAGCTATGGGTGGTTTCATTACAGTTGCTTGGGGATTAAGCAAGCCCCAAAGGGGAAAATACGGTTCTGCCAATATTGTTCCACAGGCAAGAATAATGTCTTGCAGTGAGCTGTTTGCCTTGTTTCTGTAATGTTTCCAGCTGCAGAGCTTTACGCCTGCCATAATGTATTGTTAATAAACATAGCATATACTTCAAGTATGGCCTCATGTAACATACCATGCATTGAAGCCAAAAACACCTAAACAAGCCAAACAAGCATGGTATCACTTGGCCTTTTTTTTTACATCTCCTCCTGGTCAAAAGCACCTAAATTTAGTTAATTCACAGTAGTTCATAACAAAGATAAATGAAAACACTGCACTGCAGATATTGATTGATATGTATGCAGCAAACATTTATCAGACTATAGATTCATAATTTCTAGGTCAGCTTGTTCCATGCTTTCACTTCAACTAGAAAAGTAAGGGAACAAAAATTTTACCTTTTTCCAATGGGTTCACATGTACACAGAGAAGCACAGATGAGACTTCAAACGCAAGGCATGCAGCAGTCACAAAACAGTAGACGTGTCTCATTTAGAGCACTATGAAGATGGCCATTTTCAGCCCACTTTTAGTAAATAAATAAAATGGGTACACATCTACACAAACAATCACTAATGAGAATTCAAGGAATGCATGCAATAGTAACAAAAGACATTTGTCTGATTTAGAGCACTATGTAGGTGATCATTTTCAGTCTACAATGGACAAAAATGCAATATGAACATACAGCTATGCTTATGAGTTGCAACGGCAATGCACCAGAAGTGAAAACAGCTCAGTTCACAAGCAGGGCAAACCAAGTGGTGCTGCAAACGTGCATTCTGAAATTGTTGAAGAGAGAATACCTGAAACGTTAAGCCGGTTTCGTGCTTTATATGAAGGCACACTTAATTTAAATAAGGAAGAAAACTTGCTGGTTCACTGTGAATGCGTTTGCATTTGATATTGAGCACATAGAAAAACTTTTGTCTCCAGCTTAAGCACTCATGTAGCCACACTTCATGAAAATGTTTTTCACATAAGCTTACAAGCACACTGCATGGATTCATGAGCAAGGCACTGTCAATGGCTACACGATTAAACATGGGCACTCAAACAGCAGTAACCACAAAATTACTGCAGACACAGGCTATAAAAGCAAGTAAGCAGACTATCCGCAGTTTCAAAAATTCATGCGGATGCTTGCTGGTTTACAGGTACTATGGATGGGCAGATGTTTGTGAGGGCACAGCGTACCAACACAATTTTGTCTAGTGGAGAGTGCCTGTGTCCTGGCAGGCATGCCACAAAGTTTATTGGCTGTACAGCCTTCATGATAGTGTGCTTATTCCGTACCAGACCAATAACCCGTTCTACATGAATTCGTACAGTGGCAAGCCGTCTGGTCGTTTCCACTTCTAAAGCAGTAAGCTGCCTTTTGCCTTTAGTGAAGGCAGGAATGTGCAGTTTAGCAAAGTACAGCCCTAAAGTATCGGCTATATCAAAACCCCTGTCTGCAAGGACGACGTCACCTTGTGTTAAATGATCTAAAATGCCACAGTTTTCAGTGATGTGTTTTTCACCTGTCCTGTTACCCCAGCCCTCTGAAATTAAGGATATGACTCCTTGTGGGCAAATTCCAATAACATACTTTGAGGTATTGCTGCCCTTGTAGTTGGACCACATCTCGCTCCTTGCCTCAAGTGATGATGGCCTTTCAATCCTGATTTCAAAACAGTCTATTATGACTGCCACCTTTGACCCAAAAGAATCGAGGAATGCCTGTGGCATAGCCTTTTGAATCTCCTGTCTCGAAGGCCATCTAATTTGCGATTCCAAACGCCAAAAAGCTGCATGCAGCCATTTGTTGAAAATTCTGCTCACTGTCGAGTCTGAAACAGGGAAACGGTATGCAAGATCTTGCACAGAGAAATTCCACTTAAGCTTCATGAGGAACACAATAAATTCCTCAAACTTTCCAAGGCCATTTCGTGCAGTGTGCTTTACATGACATTCAACAAGCTCGAAAACAGCAAAAAGCATGGAAAAGCTATTCAATGCCGTATAAAACGTAACCTTAGCGTCGTCACCATGAAATGACTGACATCTCTAGCTTGTTTTTTTCTGCCCTTGTGGCACGCAGCTCTGCAGCAAGTCGCTTGTTGTCCTCAACAGCTTGGATGTCTTGTATAGTCATGTCAGTCTGTACTGCTATCTCTGCAAAAATGGGAAGTGAAATTATTATTAGCTCTACAGGTTACAGAAATTGTAATATCTCACGAGAAAGTTGTGTTTTGTGTGTCAGAACCGACCTGCTCTCGACTCCAGGCGCAAGCTGCAGCTTTCGTGCGGCGGGTCATCTGCAGGCGTCACCTCTGCAGTGCATTCGTCCTCCGATGACTGGCGCGCCGCTGCATCGGCGATAGCTTTAGCGGCTGCTTTCTTCTGCCGCGCCTTCGTCCGTGCAAAACGGGTGGACATGCCAACGTCTGGTCTTTCGCCGGGCCCGTAACTCAAGTGCTGCGTCGGCGCCCAGTCCTGGTTCGCGTCGTCCATAAGGCCTGAAGGTCTTCCTGGAAAATTTAAAGTTGGTGCCGTGCGCACAATGTTACACACATTGACTCATTTTGCTACGAACAACACCGTCTCGGCAAACACACAGGCGACGGCGAGGCTCGTGTACCGCAGTTAATTACCAGTTGCAGCTGCCGCGGTAAACATCTCCGACAGCGACCGTATGTAGGCTTATGTCAATCAATAAAGTTCACTTTTTCTTACCTGTGATAAAGTGCCGACCGCATACGCGAACGTTGTCTAGGTTTTTCAAGTCTTTCCGCTTGATCCGTGCGAGCCAAAGGCTTCGGCGCTTCTCCGAAAGGAGCTTCGTGCGCTCACACTGCCAGCTAATCAGTTTCGGTAAACAGTGAAGTCCAACGCCCGACTCGGTGTTTGTTTTCTGCGCAGAAGACTTGCTTCTGCCTGCGCAGCCGAACATGGCACACATCGGCATGATGACAGCGCGCAGAACCAGAAATACGAACGCACGGACGGACCGCGTCCCCTGTAGGTTTGCGGGGTTTGGCGCTCTGCGCCCGCGGTTCCGCTCAGTACGTAAAGATGGCGGCACGTATCCCAGAAGCCCACGGATGTGACGTCCGTGAAAACTATGTATTAATTCAAATAAGGAATGCCGAGCGCGGACATAATAATACGCGTACAGCATGGTCACCTTATTTACGAATTTATTCGCTCGTATTTACACACGAAGAGCATGCCTTTCGGCTCGTTCAGATTCGACACCACCTATTGCCTTTTAACCAATCATTATTGACCCCCAGCAATCCGTGGGTCCCCATTGGCTAGAGTTAGGCCGCGGTTGCGGGATAGCCAGAGGCGTACGTATACGCGACTAGTCCGGACCTAGCTATCAGCGACGACGGGCCGAGTTCCGTGAA
Source organism: Amblyomma americanum (assembly GCA_030143305.2). Taxonomy (NCBI): domain Eukaryota; kingdom Metazoa; phylum Arthropoda; class Arachnida; order Ixodida; family Ixodidae; genus Amblyomma; species Amblyomma americanum. Next base: position 33,794 of record JARKHS020008389.1, read on the forward strand.
ACCTGCCCGCTCACGGTTGTCGGGGCTGGGCCGCGAGCTGGCGTCAACAGACAGCATGGCGGGACGCACGTGGAACGACACGGAGACGCACGAGCTCATCCGCATCTGGACTGAACACCGAGACCTTTTGGATGGAACGTCACGAAACAACAAGGTGTACGAAAGCATGGCGGCGCAGATGTGCAGCCTGGGCCACCCACGCACCGCGCTCCAGGTCAAGGAGAAGTTGAAACGACTACGCAAGGAGTACAAGTGCGGTAAGCGGAGCATGATAGCCCCTTACCACGAAGAGCTGGCCACTGTGCTCGCCCAGGGCGCCAAGGCCGGCGCGCTGTTCACAAAGAGCGAAATGGACGACACCGTGGGGTCAGAAGTCGCTGGCAAGGACTCCGAGGCGAACCACATGGAGGACAGACCAGGCTGCTCGGCGCCACCGGACGACGACCGCGCCCAGGGGTTCTGCGGAAGCAACCAGGGGCTTGACTGCAGCCGGTTGTCGGGCTCGCCGCCCGTTGAGAGCGCCCCGGCGCTGCGGTTCCCGGCCGACGGCGGCCCCAACTTCAAGATGGCCACCGCCAATCCTGAGGACGGCGCGCTGTTTCCGGCGGCCGGCGTCCCCCGCGCGGCGCGCAAGCGCAAGATCTTCGACGCGCCCTCGCCGCCCACGCTCAGTGACCCCATCACGCGCGCCATCGACAAGATCGCAGAGCTGGAGCGCGAGCAAATGCGGCATGAGCTGGACCTGCTCGAGCGGCTGCGCCGCGAGGAGCTCGAGCGGGTGGAGCGCATGCGCCGTGAGGAGATGGACCACGAGCTGCGCATCATGATAGCGATAGCGTCGGTCTTCAACAACCTCAACAGCAGCAGCGAGCCGCCGGCGGGATCGTGATGCGGGCCCCTGCGCTCCCTACATCAACATTCCAGCTGCACTTGTGATGGCTGGACCCCAGCGACTGACGACTCCATTTTAACCTCAACGCGCAACAAAAGGTGATCTCTGGCGCCACCTCACGGGCATCAGGGACTCCAGCCCTGCGTCGAGCCGACAGCGAGGAGCGGGCAGACGCTACAAGTTGCGTGAGGCATGGACGCTGCTTTTGCCTGTCTCAGTGTCCGCTTTGTATAGTTTGTATTTGGTATTGTCTACTGTCAAGACGAGGTTCACCGCCGACGATGATACACAGGACTGTTTTCCACCCGGAGAGCAACGACTGTTTAGCCAATTCGAAACACACTAAAGCAGACGCGGTAACTGTCATTTTCTAATGGAGGGCAGTTGCTTTTTGAAACGACACCTACGGCACGCCCCTCAAAGTATTAAACTTCTCGCCTACCAATCACTCATTCGACCAAAACTAGAATACGCATCTGCTATCTGGAGCCCGCAACAAGCATATCTCATCAGTTCACTAGAATCTGTCCAAAATCGCGCCACGAGGTTCATTCATTCTGCCTATTCATACGACATCAGTGTATCGTCACTTAAACGACAATCAGGTTTATCAACTCTTGCCCATCGTCGTCGCATTGCTTCTCTTAGTCTGTTTCATAAGTTTTTTTACAGTTCCCTCGGACAACCACCCTACATCACACCGCCCGCTCGCATATCTCATCGCACCGGCCATCCACTGCAAGTGTCATGCCAACGCTCCCGCACCGTCACTTTTTCCGCATCCTTTTTTCTTCGCACTGCTAAAGACTGGAATGGCCTTCCCCACGACGTTGATGCCATCACCTGCCAATCAAGTTTTGTGAACAATTTAAATACGCATTTCATAAATATCATGTAAGCAATCATATTCAACCCATATTTGTACTCCCACCCCTTATGTAACACCCCCAAAGTGGGGTCTTTAAGGTAATAAAGTGAAGTGAATTGCAATTTTTTATTAAACTGATCTCCCACAATAAAGGTGTAGTGTCTGCTTTTGCCAAAAGCGCCACAATGGGCTTTACCGCACAAGAATTTTGGTCCTTCGCGGATAGACTTGCAATCGAGGTATAAGCGAAGAGGTTGCCTTCTGGTAGAACATCTGCCTTGCATTCGGGAGGTGCTGGGTTCGGTCCCAGTGCCGCCGGGCACCCACCAATTTTCTAATGGGTACAAGATATTCCCCGGCCTGGTGCTCGGCTCTTATGGGATGAAATGCCTGGGAAAAGGGCCTATGGTCACTTCTACCTCCCTTGATGGAAAATCTATCCGCGAGGGACCGAATATAACTTGTGTGGTAAAAAATTGACTAGTTTAGCTCTGGTTAAACCTGGTACGTAGCGAGAGCTACGTAAAGCCGCGGCCCGTTTCTGCGAAGGCAGCAGCACGCTTTCTGTACCTTTGCTATTGTCTCCCTTGCCCCCGCATAAGGTTACCGTCACCGCTGATGGGGCAATTAGCTACGGACAGGGGATAATTGAGGGGCTTTACCCACAATGTCTCCCCACCCCAGTCTGGAGACGCCAGTTCGTATGCCCTCATGTGTTTGGTCGCCCTCTCCTGGTGGTAAACTTTAATATTGAGCCATATCTTAAGCTGTTCTTGGGTTGGCTCTTGGTCTTGTGAAGTGGTCGGCAGTCGGTGACGTCCGGCGACTTCCGAAGCCCAGCCCACCAGCTGCTTTTGGACAGCTGTGTCGCGACCTCCCATCGCTCGAGGTCAGTGAGTTGCCACTGTGACGGCGCTGGTATTCAGAGCATATGTAGAGTATGCGATGGAAATCAGTTCTTGGGGCTCTGCATAGGGTACACTCTGGAGAGAATAGCCCTGGGTGCATTAGTGCTAAATGGGCGGGGGAGAGAAAAGTGCGAGATTGCAGCTGGCGCCCCGTCACCTGCTCTAATTTAGTGAGTGATTTGTGAGACAGAGGATAGTGGAGTCGTTGCTCCCTGTAGTGGAGTGAAATCTCGTGGTATGCGATCATTCGGTCACGGGCGCTCCCTGGCTCGGCGGCTTGCCCAGCTCGGTTGACGTACGCTCGAGCGGTGTCATGGACGGCTTCGTTGCCTGTATGGCCCGCGTGCGCGTGGACCCAAATGAGTTGAAAGGGCCTAGTGGGTGGCTGCGAGGAATTGAGAATTTTATGGGCGACGGCATGCGTCCGACCTTTTGCAGTTTCTGGCCGCTGTTTTTAAGTCACTAAATATGAGTGTGACAGTGGTAGAGGAGATCGCAAGGGCAATTGCAGCTTCTTCGGCTTCTAGCGAGGTGTACGTTATGACCGATACAGCTGCTAGAAATGAAAGATTGTGGCCGATTGCGCTAATGGCAAAGGCCGGCTGAGTGGTGTATGCCGCGGCATCTATGTAGACAGCCTCCGAGTGTTGGTGGTAACCTTTGCGTAGTGCCTGGGCTCTTGCTGCGCGTCGAGCTTGGTGGGGGACTGTGTGAATGTTTTTTGGGAGTGGATGTACTGTTAGAAGCTTTTGGGTGGCCCCGGGGGTGGGGTATGTAGGTCGGAGAGTTGGTTGTGTTAAGACCTAGGTTCTTAATGATGCTGCGGCATTAAGGGGTGGAGGAGAGACGTTTAAGTTGTGCCGTATGGTGAGCTTCTGTAAGCTCGGCTAGTGTGTCATGTATGCCCATGAGTAAGAGCCGCTCGTTGGAGCCGTGTCGAGGGAGGTTGAGTGCGGTCTTGCATGCCTGGCGAATCAAGGCGTTGATTTCCTCTTCTTCTGCTCTCGTGAGGAAGAGATATGGGAGAGAGTATACTATGCGGCTGACGACGAATGCTTGAACTCGGCGACGGAGGTCATGTTCTCTCATGCCCCTGTGTCGGTTGGCATTTAGTCGTATGAACCGCATGGCCTCATGGACGGTGTTTGTGAGTTTGGTTATCGTGGCGGTTGCTGTTCTGCCGTTGCCGTTGTTCTGGAGTAGGACGCCTAGAATTCGGACCTTTTCCACTTCTGGGATGGGGGTGCCGTCCAACATGAGTTTTATTGGAGGCGGGGGGCCTAGGTCCGTCCTACATTTAGGTGGTCGAAGAATGAGTAACTCGAATTTAGTAGGGGAGCAGGCCAGGCCGACGGTTGCAGCATGCGCTGCCATCAAGTCGGCACCGGCATGCAATGTTTCTTCTATGGCTCCGGCATTTCCTGCGGTTGTCCACAGCGTGTCGTCGGCATAGGAGTGCGAGAGATTAGGTTTTGCGTTTAACGCCTTGGCCATGGAATGAGTGTTATGTTGAAGAGCAGCGGCGAGAGGACTGACCCTTGCGGGGTGCCTCTGCTGCCGAGTGCGAAGGTTGAGGAGGAGGGAGACCCGAAGCAGATTTCTGCTGTGCGGTGTCTTAGAAAAGCTGAAATGTATTTGAAGGTGCGCGGGCTGGTTCTTAGTACCGAGAGCGCTTCTAGGTTGGCGGAGTGGTTGACGTTGTCAAAGGCTCTGGTTAGGTCCAAAGCTACACTCTTAATCGCGTAACCTTTATGTATATTTCTATAAGGTTAATCTTGAAGGGTACACGGCTCAACGTTTATATGTTTTCCTTCCTTGCAAGGTTTAAAGGTTTACATACTCCTTTACAGACGTCACAACCTAAATTTAGAAGTATGTGGTTCGTGTATACCTTTAACTTTAACCTATATATCTGATCGAGTGCGCGCCGTATACATCTATGTAATGTATACGTTTAAGTTTCTGCGAGGTTGCCACATTCTGCGAGGAGGATCAGGAAAGGAGATTGAGTTCAAATAGCGCGCGCAACCGTATTGGTTTGAAGTAGCTTGCTTTGGGGCGAGGAGCTTGAGTGTCTTTGAGGTCAGCATTTTTATGCCAGTCAAACACGCTACTGAATTTTTTCTCTGCTGTAAAGTATAAAATGTTAAAATATAAAAAGTTTTATAATGCTGGCGGGTAGATATGATCAACTTTATAGCTATCTGAGTGTTTTCTGTGAACGATACCAGAGGCGCTGCAGTGCTACCTAACTTAGGGTGCCTCGATGGTAATAATAATGATAATAATTGGTTTTTCGGGAAAGGAAATGGCGCAATATCTGTCTCATATATCGTTGGACACCTGAACCGCGCCGTAAGGGAAGGGATAAGAGAGGGAGTGAAAGAAGGAAGAATTAGGTGCCGTAGTGGAGGGCTCCGGAATAATTTAGACCACCTGGGGATCTTTAACGTGCACTGACATCGCACAGCACACGGGCGCCTTAGCGTTTTTCCTCCATAAAAACGCAGCCGCCGCGGTCGTAATAATAATGATAATAATTGGTTTTTCGGGAAAGGAAATGGCGCAATATCTGTCTCATATATCGTTGGACAGCTGAACCGCGCCGTAAGGGAAGTGATAAAGGAGGGAGTGAAAGAAGAAAGGAAGAGAGAAGTGCCGTAGTGGAGGGCTCCGGAATAATTTTTACCACCTGGGGATCTTTAACGTGCGCTGACATTGCACAGCACACGGGCGCCCTTGGCGTTCTGCCTCCATAAAAACGCAGCCGCCGCGATGGGCCAGCGCCGCTTTCAGGGTGCAGACACCGCTCCCGGGGGGAAGGGGGGGGGGGGCATGTTGGGTCGCACTCCCGTTCAGTTGCATAATAATAATAATAATTGTTTTTTTGGGGAAAGGAAATGGCGCAGTATCTGTCTCATATATCTTTGGACACCTGAACCGCGCCGTAAGGGAAGGGATTAAGGAGGGAGTGAAAGAAGAAAGGAAGTTGCATAGAGCGCAATGCGGCGGCGCGCCGTTTCGAAGGAAAAACTGCATCTGCCGCGAGGAATTCAGAAAATTTAGTGTTCTACCTTGACAGAGTGGTACCAGACATAGTTTAAACAGTGAATCAGAGGTAGTTACTCTAAAGTAGGCTATCTTTCGCAGCTAACCTGCCGATAAAGTCGGCGCCTTATGAACAGTCGGTGCACTCATGCGTGTTGGTTCTCTTCTGTAGCGTTTATTCTGCGCAGTGTTCCTTCATAACAGCTTTCTTACAGCTTGCGTAGCATATTCCAGTGCAACCTGATGACCCGAATTCAATCACTTCAATTATTTTTCCAACAATCAGGATTACTTATTTCGAGCTGCAGTTGCATATTGGCCAAAGACTGCCATTCAGGCAGTTTTTCGTTCGCCATGATATCAATGCGAGAAGGTGCGTTTCATGGCTGCTAATTTAAATAATTATGAGGATGCAAAGATAAGTTGTGCATTATCCCTCCGTCCCAAGCTGAAATTGTTCTGGAAAACAAGCGTTTCGCATGCCTTACCTCTCATACTTTGAGGTTTACTGTTGTTCACGCAGTCTGGTTTGACCTGCGATTGGCAATTTTTTCGGCGCGCGCTGTCACGAACAAAGCCAAATAGCCGGGTCATTTCAATAGTGCGGGCAGAAAACCCGGGAACACAACAGACCCTCATAACTTGGTGATGAGGTGCCGCGGTGGTAGCAGCCAGCAGCGGGCATCGGCGGCGCTGCTCTAGCTGCTCGACAAGCGCGGCGCGACCCGTCTGTTCAATTGTATTTGAGCGAAGTCGTTGTGTTCTGGCCACTTGCAATGAAATTTTAGTTTTTCGCACGTATCGCAGTTGTTGCAGTCAATGTAGCTAGCGTTCACAAGTAACGTAACAAGACGCTCTCAGAAAATATTTTATTTTCACCGATTTGCCTCGTCCTGGAATGTCGCTTACGCAGCATGATGCGAGTCGCACGTAGTTTTGCTTAGTGGTAAACTCGGGGCAGGTTCAACGACAACATAAAAGCAAATCATTTGAGCTTGGCGTATGCTTATTAAGTCACCTACAATTTAAGAACTTTGCGGGAAATAGGCTTGCGGTCAAGAAACATGACAACAGCATTCCTGTCGGGAGCGCTGGCGGGATAGTTCGTGAACAGCGGCTCCATGAACTTGTGTGCAGTGAGTTCCAGGAGAACCTTGCGATGGTCGCTGTCTGTGTTTCCACACCTGAGAGCATTGAGTTCCATGAGCGCTGCCGCACTTCTTTCGACGCAAACCTCCAAAGGTTTTGTGAAAGTACTTTCTATGGGGAAGCACGTAGTCCACAAGCTTCCGAAGAACAATCAGCAGTTTTACGAGCTCCTGGCTCGGGTAGAAGAGCCCGCCCCGATCTTGGTGGGCAGTAAGGCCAAGGAGAGGTGTGGTGCCTTTCTGACCCTGCAGTTGTGCGACGCAGTTAGAGCAAGCAATGCTTTCACTTGCAGCCCTCACAATGAAACCTCCAACCATTGTGACGCTGGCTTCGTCCGGACCTGTTATGTGCGGTGTCGATATTGTGCAGTGACTCTTTAAGTCGTTCACTGCCTGATCGAGAAACTTGTTACGGGTGGCAGGCATGGTGGGGCTCCGTTGAGTTGGGTTCCTCCGTGCGTGGAGTTCTGGCACTGAACACACAAGGCACTGCACCTGGCTTCAGTAGACGTCGCTTGCAGTCGTCTCGGAAATCAGACGGTTTGAAATGCAGGCTGCACACAACAGTGTAATCACATGCTGGCACCCAATCCTTTCTCGCTATTGCCCCTATCCATCGCTCCCGCGCAGCGCTGTCGGATGGTAGCTCATGAAATGAAACTCCGGGCTCCTTTCTTCGTTCGCTTGAGACGCAGTTTGGGACTCAACAATAGCGCATAGTGCTTTACAAAACAAAATTCTTTTTAATACGCACAATGAGCAAGTAAAACTGCTGCTGAAGTGCCAAAATACCGGACGTACCAATTGCAAGCAGCGAGCGGCAGCAGTCAGCAGACGTGTTAAACAGTTCTGATATAGGTCTGCCAACGTATTTTTCTCAAAAGATTTAAACTTCATTTAAAGAGGGAGTAAGTAGCCTATGAGAGAGTAAAATAAACTTATTTGCGAGTGTTTACTTTCAGCTCTGCGTGCTTTTGTTTTCGTTTGCTTAAACAGTCGAAAACGCGCGGAAGGCGCCGTCTGGCGCAGTGACGTCATCAGTGCTGTGGCATGTTGCAAGTTGCGCGTCCGCGCCATAAGTGTCGCCACGGTCGGAACGATTGCAGCGATCCTGGTATCTGGCAGCAAACGCGGCTGGAGTCAATGACACAACGCGTCTGCGCCGCCAGTGCCGCCGCGGGCAACGCTGCAGCGCAGTGGCAGCAGACGACAGCGACCGGCGCAAGCATAGCGAGCAAAGTTTTGAGCAATTTATGTTTTTACCGCCAACTCCCAGGCACCGCCACCGTCGCATTTCAAAATCGTCCCCATTGGCTCTACGGGAATGTCACACCCTTGACGTCATCTGCTACGGCGCGGGCGCGCCACGACCGCGCGGTAATGTGCGCATGCGCGCACATGTCGCAAGCGGCCGCCACAAGGATCGCTAGCTGCTAGGTGGCTTTAGAGTGACTCTAGGTGGCTTGAGCCACCGCCCGATGTAAAGGGTTCAGCCGTATCCATCCATCCATAGAAAGGAGGAAAAGGAAAAGGTAAGAACAGCAGGTTTTTGGCGCACACGGCAAGCATCTTCCTAGCGGAGGCGATGGGTTAGCGCACGACCTACTGTATATAACCCCTTCGGGCGCCGTGTCCACGATTGTGGACGCGAACTTCGCGCGCGCTGGTGTGTAAAAATACAACCAAAAGCGCTTTTTTGAATGTACTAAGACACGCCCCTTGAGCCACTTTAACGGACAAGTGGCGCCATCCCACGGGATGTCAACAAAATGCTGTCGAAAAAGCGCGGGAAAGTATGGACGCGTCTACCTTCTACGGAGCGAAGAGTAAGTACTTCTTGTTTTCTTCCGTTTTTCACTATTCCAAATACAAACTCACCGAAATATTGGCATTTACGTATCAATGTAAGGTCCTGTGAATGTGAAACAGCTGCATTCATCCTTCTTGTGAAGAAATTCAGCCCTGCATGCAGTTCCAGAAGTTAGCGTCCACATTTGTGGACACGGCGCCTCAAATCCGCCTTTCCTAACACACGCTTTTTCCAGAGTTCACGGCGTCGCTCACGCGCTGAAATGAAGAAAACCTCTCATTTTTCCAGGTATATCCAAGCATGCTACTGAAAGAAGGCGCCTGGATGATGACACAGCCGAAAATATATTTAGAAGAATTCAAGACGGTGATATTTCTGACGCAGATCTTTCTGATGACGAGTACACCGAGCAGGACACACAAACTACGGTAATTTTGTCTGTTTTATATGTTTAGTTAGAAAATAATGTGGCGTATGTTGTGTTTTTTCCTCAGACTCCTACTACAAATGGCACTGCCCAGAGTGCATTGTTATTGCCTGGAACATCAAGCACGCAGGACAAGCAAGTGCCAGATGTGCCATCGAAGAAGATGAAGACCTTGAACTGGGTTGCACAACCTCTTCAACCTGGGAACACTAACTGCACCTACCAGCTTCAAGGTGGATCAATCCCTGAGGACCCATTGGCATACTTCAGCCGGTATTTCTCACCCATGCTTTTTGCGATCTAGCCACATTCACTAACATGTACGTCCTGCAGAAAGACGGGAATGTGCTTGGGACTTCTGAGGAAGAAATCAAAATTTTTTTTGGAATCCTAATGCTCATGGGAGTTCTAAAATTCCCAAGAATTCGAATGTACTGGCAAGCCTCTACAAGAATTCCTGCCATAGCTGAATCCATGACAGCAAAGCGATTTTTTAGGATTAGAGCCGCGCTTCACATCACGGACTCGAACGCTCCACGGGACCCAAACAGCCAGGACAAGTTCTGGAAAGTGCGCCCTATCATAGAGGCAGTGAGGTCACGGTGCTTGCAGCTAGAACCCTTGGAGCACAACAGTATAGATGAGCAGATGGTTCCATTCACTGGCCGTGTCCCCGCCAAACAGTTTGTTAAAGGAAAGCCAAACCCAGAAGGGGTGAAAGTGTTTGTCCGCTGCAGTGCCGATGGCTTAGCACATGACCTTGAGCTATACCAAGGGAAGGGAACAGGGGTCAGTGCACAGCATTCACACCTCGGACTTGGCGGATCGGTTGTCATGCGTCTTGTGGAAGCAATGCCTAAGGAAAAGAACCTGAAGTGCTTCATGGACAACTACTTCACCTCAGTGCCATTATTCCTGGAGCTGAAGCAAATTGGCATTCTCGCCAGCGGGACGATCCGAGCCAACCGACTGCTCAAGTGTCCCTTAAAAAGTGACAAAGAGATGAAGAAAGAAGGACGGGGAAGCATGGATCAGAAGGTTTCCGCGAATGGAGACATTGCCATTGTGAGATGGCAGGATAATGGAGTCGTCAATATGGCATCCACACAAATTGGAATTGGGAATGTGGGAAAAGTAAAGCGATGGAGCGAGGCAACAAAGCAACATATTGAAATTGACTGCCCAGAAGTTATTGTGCAGTACAACGCATACATGGGAGGTGTCGAAAGTGCCACATTTTCTTGTGCCTCTCAGCTCAGAACGACTGCTTTTACCTTTTTCACAACAAGTAGATTCTAAAGTGCTTGATTTTATTCACAAATCAAGCAATAACCCTTCACCCATGTTTTGTGCCCCACGTCATGCTGAGAACACTGTCGCACTTTCTTTTAGTTGTGTGCCATATTTTTTCTGTACTGAGGCGCTGTGTCCACAAATGTGGACACTCTGAAATTCTAAGAAAGAATAAAGTTTTTGTTTCAGTCTTTTAAAGACTCGTCATTTGCAGCTTGGAGAACACAAAATTGTGCTCACATATTTTATTTGTTTCACAGATTTTTTTCGCGCCTGAAGGGGATAATTTATACAGTAGGTCGTGGTTTAGCGTGTGCGGTATGCGTTTGAGATGTCTGTCAGGCAGAGAGACATTTGCGGAATATTACGCGGCCGCTGCAATGAACAGCAGTGTGAGTGCAAACAGTACTACACGGTGGTGTGTACCGTCGATATGACCGAGGACAGAATTCGATGCGACTATTGCGACTACAGCAGGATCGCCGATCTTGGTGGGTTAAAGTTTCGTCTTGCAGGAGTTGTCTGTTTTCTCTATTTTCTGCCCTTACAAGCAAAGTTGCACCCCTTAGAAGAAAAGTAAGTGTCCTAGAAGTAAGACGTTGCAAATTTTTTAGTTGTTCTGTGTTGTATTTTGTTTTCGCCTGATTTTGACAGGCTTATCCCGCGCCCAAGTTTTACACATTTTGCTTTTACGGGTGCGCATTGCTTCTGTCGCAAAATAGAAACGCTCTCAAGTAAGAAGCTTCACGCAGCATGTTCCGACTGATGTGGTGTTTGCAGTGTTGTTTGCGCTAAAAGCGTCGGCCACCAGCAGACCGTTATTGACACCGCAGTCATGCGTTCGCGCCTGACATGGGATGGAAGTTTTTTTCTCTCTGCGGCTCATGTGTCTTGCCTCCCGCGCTCGACGCATCCGCCTTGACCTTCACGCGTTTTCGTGAACGCAGTAGGGAAAAGATACTCAAACTTATCGACTTATAGCAGTGTGCCCCTTCACCTGACAGCCGAGTCCACGAGAACGAAACAAAAGGGATGCGTCAGATGCGGTTCACCGAAGCACAGTAGCACCATCTGCGCGCACGTGTCAGCTGCATGTTATCTTTGTGAAAAAAAAAAAAGAAAAATGCCTCTGCCTTCTGCTCAAGCACAGTGTCAGTCTCGCTTAGCGGGCAAACTGCTCCGCGTGGCCACAAACCTGCGGACTGCATTTGAATCGCACTCGTTCATGAATCAGTGCAGAGTGGCACACGAGGAGAAGGACTTCGACGTGATGCTTCGTGCCATCTGCCCCTTTGCATATGAGTTTGGTACCGGTTTGGTCGCAATGGTGCTCCGCACGTGTGCAGTCACACGGAGCCTTGTTTACGCTCAGTGTGAATGACCCTCTACTGCGTCTTTATTGTACTCCTGGCTTAAACGCCAGACTGGCGTGGCACGGGCCTACGCGTTGTAAATTAAACTAAGATATGCGGCATCGAACTGAATAATCTAGATAAAGAAGTAATGTATCATGATGAAAATAGAATATACGTCCAGATAGGATGGTTTGCTACATATCTCAAAACGGTCTCTCTTCATGCATGGCAATTAAGAACCATCGAATTGAACAGAATGTGTACCTGGGAACTTGGAGAATTTATTCCCGAGAACCTATTCCGGAGCCCTCCACTACGGCACCTCTTCTTCCTTTCTTCTTTCACTCCCTCCTTTATCCCTTCCTTGACAGCGCCGCGCGGTTCAGGTGTCCAAGGATATATGAGACAGATACTGCGCCATTTCCTTTCCCCCCAAAACCAATTATTATTATTATTAACTTGGAGGCTCGGTCTGGTGAGAACTTGCTTTCACAAGGTACTCAAGCCCATGGAGGCCACAGTGTGTGTCATTCATATCCACAGAGGTTTTCTATGTGAATAGAAGCTATAGCATGGTGTCTTGTTTTTCTGCATGCCCAATTATGCAAGACACTGAGCAGCAGAATAATGCATCTTCATCTGTGCTGTCAAGCTCTCAACCTGGATGTTCCAAAGGTGAATAAGCTGTCTTTTTGCCTGCAATATAAACTCAGTTGTAATACTCGTCAGCGGAGATTTTGCGGAAAGACGCTTGTAACTATAAATTTTACATCCCGGGTCAGTGATAACAGCTTTTCTTGAGTTTTAGTTGTGACCCCTATCCACGTCTGAATTGCTTAAAAGTTCAGCAGGTTACAGCTTCCTTCTAATTGTTTTGGTTTTAAGCATACACCACGACCATGCACAAAGGTCATTAATTGGTGCAAAAGCACCCATACGCTCACCAACACTGACAAAGAGTCTTGACCGATCTTGTTTTGCACGACACCTAGCCACAGTGGTGTCATGTTGGTTTGAAAAAAGCATAACAACATAGATGCCTCCATACCTGGTCCAGCTGCTCCTAAATTTGACTGCACTCAACATGATAGTGGCCTCCAAATATGGCCCACCCGCACCCAAAATTTGACCTTCGCTAATTTGGACCAAAATCCATCTCAAGCCATATTGACCTCGCCCAACACAATGGTGACCTCAAAATTGGGGCGGGGCCAACCCCAAAATTTCCCCCACCCACCTAGGAAACTTGACCTTGGTTGATTTGGACCAAAATCAATGTCCACCCATAATTGACCGTGCCCAACACGATGGCGACCTCCAGATTAGGCCCTGGCCATTTCCAAACTTTGGCATGAGCCGCTTCCTAAAATTTTACCTCGGCTAGTTTGCACTAAAATTGATGTCCAGCCACAACTGACCGTGCAGAACACGATCAAGTAATGCCAAAAAACAGTTAAAACCAAGTTAAAACCCAGAGAACTTTTTCATAGACGTTGAGGATGAATGTAATTAAGCTAGGCTCGTTTTGACCTGGTTGAAGGCTGGTGTCTTATGTAATTTCTTCCGAAATAAACGAGTGGTTATTCCATTGACCAACCTATTTTTTGGGCAGGAGTGTGTTGTTCATTCCACAGGTGATAGATGCTAAAATTTTCTGCCTTTTGAACAGGTTCATTGGTTTGGTGTATGGGGGTTTAACGTCCCAAAGTGACTCAGGCTATGAGAAACGCTGTAGTGAAGGGCTCCGGAAATTTCGACCACCTGGGGTTCTTTAACATGCGCTGACATCGCACAGTACACGGGCCTCTAGAATTTCGCCTCCATCGAAATTCGACTGCCACGGCCGGCATCGAACCCGCGTCTTTCGGGCCAGCAGCCGAGCGACATACCGTATTTACTCGCGTAATGAACCCACTCGCGTAATGAACCCACCCCCCACTTTCTTAGACGAGAAATGAATTTTTTTTTTCCGTCGCCGAAATAACGCGCACCCGCGATGATGATGATCGTGCACGTTGCCGAGTGGCTTCCATGAAATCGAAAACGAAACCTCTGCTTATAGCGCCATGCCTGCGCTGCGGCGGCAGTGCGAAGTAAAGACAAACGCACTTCAACGGCGCTGGTCGCCATTTCGCTAGCACTTCGCTTTGTTGCTGTTGGAGTTGAGTGCGCGCTACGGCCTTGGCGTTATTTCGTGCGTCCTCTGCATTTGCTGTGCGTTGTGTACGGCCTTGGCGTTATTTCGTGCGTGCTGTGCGTTGTGTGATGGGGCGTTACGCTAGTTACACGGCAGCTTTCAAACTCAAGGTTGTGGAGCATGCCTTAGAGCATGGAAACCGTGCGGCTGGACGGCATTTCAGTGTGGACCCCGTGCGTGTGCGCTACTGGAGGAACCAGCAGGACGAACTGAGAGCGACGAAGAAAGATCGCCGCGCCTTTCGAGGGCCGAAGCAGGGCAAGTTTCCTCGCGTGGAAGAAGAAGTCTTGAATTATGTCAAGAGGCTCCGCAATGAAGGATGTGCCGTGTCCCATGAGCTCATACAGAATCACGCGCGGGCCACTGCAAGAGGCCATGGCATTCCCGCAAATGAATTTAAGGCCAGTTTTGGCTGGACGACGCGTTTCATGCGACGGAACGGGCTGTGCCTCAGAAGGCGCACAACGTTATGCCAACGGCTGCCGGCGGATTGCGACGACAAAGTGCGTGATTTCCACCGCTTTGTTATTCGTGTCCGTGAGGAGAAAAAGTTTCTGCTCTCGCAGATCGGGAACGCGGACCAGACGCCTATCTGCTTCGACATGCCAAGAAACAGCACGGTCGATACCAAAGGTTCTAAAAGTGTGCTGGTGAAGACGACGGGCGCTGAGAAGCAGCGGTGTACCGTGATGTTGGCGATAACAGCGGACGGCAGGAAGCTGCCTCCGTTCGTTATCTTCAAGAGAAAAACTCTGCCAAAGGGAGCTCTTCCGGCTGGTATCCACGTTCGCGCACATGAGAAGGGGTGGATGTCGGCTGATCTGATGTCCGACTGGCTGAAAACAGTCTGGGGACGGGGGCCCGGAGCACTGCTTCTGCCATCGCTGCTTGTTCTCGACAGCTTCCGCGGTCATCTCGAAAAAAATGTCCGCCGCCGAATGACCGAGTTGCGCACGGACCTCGCTGTCATCCCAGGTGGCCTTACATCACTGCTGCAGCCCCTTGATGTGTCAGTGAATAAGCCCTTCAAGGACAACGTGCGGCGGCTCTATGCTGAGTGGATGGCCGCGGGGAACCACGACCTGACTCCCGCAGGCAAGATCAGGAGGCCCACCATCGACATGCTGTGCCGATGGGTCCTAGAAGCGTGGAGCATGATATCCACTGAGGTCATCATCCACAGCTTCAAAAAGACCGGCATCTCAAACAGCCTTGACGGCACTGAAGACGACGCACTGTGGGCCGACGCCGATGCTGACGATGTGGCAAGCGACATTAGTCGAAGTGACTCAGATAGCGAGACCGAGTGAGGTCTTAAGTAGCCAGAGGCTTGTGAATAAAAATGTATTTTTATTCACATTCATCGCGTACGTGTTTGTACTATAAAGGTAAGGTTGTGACCGCGATTTTCCTCAATGTGACATGAAATTTCGACCTTCTCAAAAATTTCGAAAAATTTTTTCCCGCGTAATGAACCCACCCCCTAAATTTATGTCAATCTATGTGGAAAAAAGGTGGGTTCATTACGCGAGTAAATACGGTAACTATTCAGCCACCGCGGCGACCTTTTGAACAAGAAACATTCAAATAAAATTGATGTCACTACTGTGACACCCTTAATGCTGCAGGTGAATGTAAGTGCAGTACCTAGACAATCTAGTGCTGCTGGCTTTGAACCAGCTATTACAGTGCAATTCAAGCTCATAAATTTTTTCTCCTTAAACTAGATGGGCCCTTGCATCATTAAGATTGGACAGAATGTATATTTAGTGTTTTCGTAGGATGATGGCAATTCTGACTGGAATACCTAATTGGTATATGGTCGATCACTGTTCTATCAGTATAATATTTGTAGTAAAGTTGTAAACTGAGAAGGCATAAAATTTTTGTTTTATGCAGACTCCTTGCCCTGAACAGAAGAGAGCCCAGTCCAATGCGAAGACACCACAGAAGGCAGAAAAGAGCCGTACAGTTGTTCCTATCAAGGTAAAGAATTATGGAAGGGAGATAGTTGCTCTGACATTTTCAGAGCTGTGCTTAATATTGCTAGTAGCATTTGCTCAGTATATGCTCATCTGCTTAAGGTAACAGTGAGCTAATTTTACATGTGTGTGTATTTTAACTGATCTTTCTCGTGAATGCAAAATTTTATAGTATTTTTCATTTCTATATACCACTTTTTATCAATGTAGTGAGCTTGTATTTACAAATTGTATAGAATTTTTCATTTCTATATACCACTTTTTATCAGTTTAGTGACCTTGTATTTACAAATGGCAGATGCAGGCTCAAAATTATGTAAATTATATGCTTTCATTATAGCCCCAGTGCAGGATGCACACAGAGTGACTCCTACACAAGCAGTCGCAAACCAATGCACCGATCCACCAAGAAAGAACAGCCAAGGTCAGCAAGCATGTCTGCACATTGTGCATGTTTACAAAGAGGCATTTCTGGGCTTTTTCTCTACATGTAAACAATGTTCACATGAACAAAGCTCTTAACTGTGTGTTGTGCATGTCACCTTCAGTTTCCCCGCATTGCTCTTTACAGAAACCACATTACTAACAAGTGTCGTGGGCCGCAAACTAAGGAGCTATCGCCTCTTAATAATGTCCCTACGCTTTCCATCAGGCCTTCTGTTTCTGTTGTGCCTGCGTTAGAGCGCACTTCAGTTTCCTGTGTTGATGAGAGTGTTGAGATCAGTAATGGTCTGGAACCCACAGAAAACCTGTGTTCTTTGGATTTGTTGTCAAAGCTGTCCTGTTTAGCTAGGCAACTTGAGTCTAAGCACAGGTGCTCAAAAGTTGTTGTGGACACGGTTGTAAGCAGTGTTTCGGATATTTTGACAGTTGCCGGATCTCCCATTGATGTGTCTTGCATTTGTTCTGACAAGCTAAGAAAGTTGCTGTATCAGTCACAGGGAATATACGTTTCTCCGAAAGAAGTAACACTGCCATCTAATCAGAAGGCATATATTGTTCCTTTGAAGTCTTTACTTGAAAGCCTACTGCAGCATCCTAAGCTAGCACACTGTTTCGAGGCAGGGCTGAAAACTTCGAACAGTGAACTCCTCCGAGACTTCACAGATGGCACCAGATATCACACATCCTGTAGCAGCGCTTTGCGGCAAGAACAAAATTGTAATGGTGCTGTACTGTGACGATATTGAACTTGCAAATGCCATTGGAATGAAAAGAGGTTTAAGAGGCAAGCTCACAGTTTTTTATGTGACCTTTGTAAATATCAAGCCGTTTGATCGATCCAAGGTGAGCAACATTTTTTTTTTTGGGTGTTGGAAGGTCAAAGGATCTGAAGTCACAGGCTGCAAAACGTCTACTACTTGACTACTTTATCGTGACAGTAAACCAGCTTGAAGTTGGATGTCAACTGAAAACTGCTGATGGCGGAAAAACATTCTTTGGAATTTTGCTGGCCTACATCGGAGACTCTTTAGCATGCCATAATATTGCAGGTTTCAAAGAATGTTTTGCTAGAAATGTGCAAATGCCCTGCAGGACATGCATGGTACCAACAGCAGATTTCCATAAAGTCTTCTATGAAATACAATGCCCACTGCGTACTGAACCTCAATATGAAAGGCAACTAGTTGAACTTGAGAACACTAAATCATTAAAAGATTTTCAGGAGCCGTCAGCGCAGTGTGGCATTAAGTCAAGGTCTCTGCTTTCAGATATTACAGGCTTTTCAGTTCTGACTGACCTTCTTTATGACGCAATGCACATTTTATTGGAAGGGATTGTACATCTGGAACTCTCACTATTTGCTAGGTTTTCAGGAAGGGAAGCAGTATGGTTGACCTTGAGGCAACTGAATAAATGCCTCTGGAGTTTTCATAAGATGGTTAGCAGTAGTGATTTTTCTCGTCGTTTTGAACAAGGCTTTAGCATGCCATCTTCAGCTAGTTCTACCTTAGTGCTTCTGCTACATTTCCTTCTTTTGTTGGATGACTTTATTCCAATAACTCCTTTTCAAGAGCCGTACTGTGAGTGTCTTTTGCTGTTGTGCATTGTCACGCAGTTTTTACTTTCACCGGTGATATCTCCTGGTGCATTAGGACAACTTGAAAAGTCTCGTAGCGCTTCACAATGAACTTTTTGTGCAGTTGTACGGTTCTGAAGCACATAAGCACAAGCTTCACATGCTATTGCACATGGCATCGCAGATACGGCGCTTTGGTCCTTCGCATCATCACTGGGCCATGCGATTTGAAAGCAAGAACTCTCTTCCAAAATCAAAGAAGTTCTGGAATTTCAAAAATATTCCTCTCTCCATAGCCGAGTATTCTAAAATAACATTGTCGGATGATCTTTGGGATGGGCTGCTGATACCCCGTTATGTGATTAGTCCTTTTGAAAAGAGCATGTTTAGACTTGGCTCACCTTTTTCTGTCACAACTGCGTTCATGCACTGTGGACTAGATGCCTCTAATGTAGGCGATAGAGCCACAGCTGTGCCATATGCTGCAGTCAATAGTGTCAAATTTTCTGTCTCGGCTGTCATTCTGTTTGCCAAAAATGATGAACCTGTTTTTGGTGAAATAGAGAACATTGTATTCTGGTCAGAGGAGATCTTCTTCAGCGTACATGTTCTAGTCAAGATGAACTACTCAGAGCGAGTGAACACTTGTTCTTGCAAAGACAGCGCACACATTGGTAATTAAGGCTGATTCACTTTTCTATGCATGGTCACTTTTCTCATACAGAAGAAATGGCCTACATTATGCTATATCGAAATGCATTCATGAGATGCCGTTCGCATAGATGGTATTGTAAAGTAGCTTCAAAACTAGGTTTTTTGAAGTTTTTCATCAGTAATCTGCAGGCATATGCTTATACAAAAAAAGAAAAAAAGAAGACCTGTCCATATTAAGATGCTTTGCTCTGTTCAAGCGTGGCCATTGGCGTTATTATGCAAGATGTGGAATATGTGTACATTTATTCTAGTTGGTTTATGGCTATGGATGCATGTTGTATGAGGATAATAAAATATTCTGTATTTGGCGGAGCTTGCAAAGCTTTCTTTATTACGTAGGTGTTCAGTGGTTGCCTTGCTGAGAGCTTGCCAAGATTCTCTGAGTATGTACAGCCTGTACCTCAAGGGAAGGCTCTTCCTGAACTGATGTATAAGAGCCAGTGCCTCCAGCTTCGTGCAGAAGTCTCGTTTCTTGAGTGAGTTATTTCTTCATATTTAGCATGCTTAATATTATGGTGCTTGGCTGCTTCTTGGAATTTTACTTAATTTTTCTTTTCTGAAGTGAAACGAGCTACATAGACAGCGGGAACAGAGCTGAACGACGGTGGAAATATAGAGCCCTTGGAGATGCCCTTGTGAAGAAATACCAGAATTGCAAATGGGAGGCTCCTAAGCCAGGCACTAAGATTGAGCTCACAAGAAGTGCTGTTCACGTAAGCATGTCATGATATATTTATTTAAACATTTAAAAAATCTATGTTCACGATGCTGAGGGCAAATACTGAAGTCTATTGATGAACGCATTTTCCTGGACATGAAGTGAAAGTAACAAGAAAAAAAAAGGAAATTAGATGGAGTGGTCGGACCAGAAAATGTGATATAAGATGGGTTAAAACAGCACAAGAAAGCTTCGTTTACAATCAGTGGCAGAAACTTCTTTCCTGAAACATAGAGATTTAAACATGTTAAGACAATGAGATGAGACAATGAGGAATGATTTTGCTCCTGACTGAATTTTTATGCACATAGTATACTGTATTGAGCTCCATTTCCATGTGTTTATGTGACTATATACTGAAATAGGTTGCACTGTATTGTGCTTGACCATCTCCAATTTGTTCAAAAATATTATTACCGTAATATGTATTCTTACCAAAAATATATATACCATAATGTGCGTAATGAAAGCCTGAAACAGTTTTTCCGAAAAAAATTTATTAGTGAGGTGAGGGCAGTTTGAATATTTAGAAAAGGTGACAAAACAGGCACTGCTGAGTAATTAATAACAAGTTCCAATTTTTAGAAAACACTTCAGAAATTTTTTCTTTGACATTTGCACAGATTCTATCTTTAGATATAATTCGAAGCATGCAGCTTTACACGGCATAAATATTTAAAAGAAATCGAAAAAATTATGAAAATGTGCCATTTTTGTTGTTTATTGTTTTAAACATCAACTAGCTCTTGGAAATTCGGAAAAAGCCTTCTTGTTCCTCTATATGTCTAGTACCTGTTATAAATGTTACAGGTGATGAAACTGTGCACACAGGACGAAAAAAAATACTAAAGTTGCAAAAAGTGCATTTCAAGCCAAAAACACTCGTTCATTTCACCCTGAGGTGGTCGAAGTAAAAATGCAAACAATAGCGGGTTGCGTAGAACGGTTTATTGCCTTGCAGTTCTGAAATTTTTGTCGAGGTAATTTTTGTTTAAAGCGAGAAAAGAATTTTTGAAGTTGAGCTCTCGGGCCTCAAGTTGCGCCATGACAGACATAATCACCAGCATAAGAGCTTGTGATACGCCGATCTGGAAATGACCAGAACGATCCGCTGTTGAAACAATCCACAACGCAGCACCACCACGTGGTACCTGACCCTTATGACCGTCAGAGGCTCATGCCCGGTCGTTTCCAATGTGATGTGTTTGTTGTATTTGATTTAATCAGTGCAATTTCTGCATTAATACTCCAGCGACAACTGTAGACGAGCCACTATGTTGACGAAGCATCATCATGCGAGCGACACACCTATGCGTGAGCGGGCCGTGTTCACTGCCAAAGCGTCTCGCGTTATTCTCCGCAGTGGTGTGCACTTTGCACCTTCACGTGCATGCGCTCTGAGGTGCGCCCTCTCCACGATCTTTTTGATATAAATACAGCACTTGTGGTACACCTGCCATGCCAGCTGGTCATCCCTCCTCTTGGTCCATGCGAGACAGCACGTTGAATACCCTTGTTTTTCTTCTCTTGGCTGCCCCGCACAAAGGCGGGTCTGTTCAAACTTCGAAAGCGAAAACGATCTCGTTTATTGCATACCATCCGCCGAATATCATGCGAGATCGTCTTTAGATACAGCCCTAAAAATGCACGACAGCGGACGACAGCAAACAAAGTTATTTGGCCATAAGTGTCGTGCCATGCCAGGTGCCGTGTTTGCGATGAAGAGGCGTTAAGAGACGACGCAACTTGCGGCCCAAGAGCTCAACTTCCAAAATTCTTTTCTCGCTTTAAACAAAAATTACCTTGATTAAATATTCAGAAATGAAAGGCAATAAACCGTTCTACGTAAGCCGTTATTGTTTGTATTTTTACTTGGACCACCTCAGGGTGAATTTAACGAGTGTTTTTGGCTCAAAACGCACTTTTTGAAAATGTATTTTTTTCTGTACCTTGGTGCACACAGTTTCATCACCTGTAACATTTATTATAGGTACTAGATATCTAGGGGAACAAAACGGCTATTTCCGAATTTCTGAGAGCTAGTTGATGTTTAAAACAAAAAGCTACAAAAATGATACATTTTCATAAATTTTTCAATTTTTCAAAAAAATTTGTGCCGTGTAAAGCTGCATCCTCCGAATTATATCAAAAGGCAGAATCTGTGCAAATGTCAATGAAAAGTTTTTCGAAGTGTTTTATAAAAATTTGAACTTGTTATTGATTATTGAGCAGTGCCTGGTTTCTCACCTTTTCTAAATATTCAGACTGCCCTCACCTCACAAACAAATTTTTTTCGGCAAAAATATTTCAGGCTTTCATTATACACATCACAATAAGTTTCCATGAATTTTTTGAACAAAATGGAGATGGTAGAGCGCAACGTCTGGGACGTTTGGCGTCGAATGACCCTAGTGTTATTGATATTGTTTTGTGCTCACCTTATAAATGTTTTGCACAGAGTGTCTTCTTACGTGGACTATCACTTCAGCAAAAGATGCAGCGGCACCACCAAAAAAAAATATTCTTGTTGTGGAAGAATCCAACCCGGAGGTCACAAAGGAGATGGTGGTGGCAGAATTTTGACTTCAAATGTGACAAGTACAGACAAGTGACGTTTACATTTTACGCGAGAGGGGCCTTGATTATATGTCTTTGTTTTTATGTTTTAGTTATTAGCTTTACACCTTAAGCGGCGTGACCTACAACACTGAGAGGGTCATATGCCTCCAGAAAGTGACCTTCCAAGACCACATCCAGCGCTATGTTGACCTCTTGTTAAGTTATTTCTTGCTAGAAGATGCCGTGCATAAAATTATTTTATATCAACCTAAATTGTAGCAAAGTTATTAGTAAAGCATATGCTTCTCAGCAGTGTTGTAGGGTAAATTTAAAAATCCAGGCATGGAAAAATTGATCTTGTCATTTTGTATTGAGGGCAGCACACATCACAGTATTTATTGCTTGCTGTCAAGCTTAAAAAAACAAAAAACGCAGGTTTAGCCGCGTGACTTTTTAAAAAAAACTATTCCCCAGGCAGCTATGCACTGAAGTGAAATAAGCCACTTTCTGTAGTTTTTTTTTGGTTCTACACAGCTTTGTGCTGAGGCACAACTGCGTTTTTGAAGCACAGTGGATGAACTGGAAGTGAGGCTCGAGAAAGCTGCACAAGTTTTCTTGGAGAAACAAGGCCAGGACACCTCACTAGTGGAGATTTCACGTCATTTGCAAGGTTCCTTCGATCACTTTCTGATTACGGAGGTAAGTTAAGAAATTCTGTCTTCTCTCGGCATTCAGTAAGGGGACCCAAGTGAGCATGTTTAAAAGTATTCATGTATGAAATGCAGCGTGAAAAATAGACGTCGGTGAAAAGAATAGCATAAAAAGTGACTTTCAAGTGAACATTAGTTTTGAAACAAAAATATTTGAAGGTCTTCTGCACACATAAGTTACACATAAGTATGTATCTTGCAGGCAGGTGCAAGTTGTTCCACAAATGCAGGGTTTATGTGGGTTCTTGAAAACCCTTGGATATGAAAACTATGCTTCCAAGGGCCTTGAGAGTCCTGGAATTTCTCTCTGGCCCTTGAAAAGCCATGAATTTATGGTGTGTTGAAGGAAGCAGCCACGAAAGAGCTCTTGCACTCGCTTAATTGTTTCTTTTACACAAAAATACTGATGTTCTGGATAATTCCACAGGCACTTTTGGAGAGAATTTAATCTGTGTGACACTGATTCATTCCACCTCTGAGCAACTCAGCATTGGAAATGAGTGCATATATGTGTTGTATGTATTCACACGTCTTTGTATGACTTGCTCATAGCCGGTCTTTTTTGGCCATTTGTTAGGCATGTGTGAGGAGACATTATTGTATGAACATCTTATCAGCTATGTTATGTCATGATTGTTGCTGCTTTGCGAGCTGCTTCTGTAAGCCACTAACTAATAAATTGCTCATAGTTGATCTATAAGTTTGGGGTAGTGATGATATTTCTTCCTTTATGTGATCAGATTAGGAATAGTGGATCTACCTGGCAACAGCCTATCAGTAGTAATGCATACAAATGCCTGCAGTTATCTAGTGATTTCTTCGACTGCACTAATAGCAGCATTCTTTCTCAGCACCTCAGTTTCATGGGTGGGCTAGATGGTTCATCGCTGTGGAAAGAGTTGAAAGCGTTAAAAGAACGTACACGGCAGGAGACACGGACGAGAGCTTGTCCGTATCTCCTGCTATGTGCATCCTTTAACTTTTTCCTTACCACGGCACTAGGCGTCGATCACCAGTGATCGAAATTTTTGAGCGCGCAATTTGAAAAAACCACTGTGCCCCTGGATTCGTGGCGCCATCTCGGTGGTTGTATACAAAGTAGAGTTTCCGTTTCTGCACGGTTCACATTTTTACCGCGTGGCGGCGATTTTTACAGGGCGCACGGGCTGCAAGGTTGACGCGCACTTGAGTGGAGCGATGGCGTCGACATCCGGAACCGCGCGTGCTCGAAAGATCGCACTTTCGCTCGATCCCGACAATCCGGCAAGTGATCTTTTGGACTCATTGAGCACAGATGACTCGGACATCGATGTTGCGTTGTCTGGAGTTCAGCTCAGATGAGGAAAACGCAGCCGGTCAGCTGGGAACATCAGCTGTTACCCGCAGGTAAAAGTTTTGGATTCGCCGTCCCCTTTATTTATGGACATCTAGAGCCGGTTCAATTGCCCTCTTGGTGTCCAAACTATTGTTTTCTTTATTTATAGAGTGTCCACCTCATTTGGGCAAGACGTGCTTCCACCAGCTCAAAGAAGCGTGGAGTTTCGACCACAGAGAGATCCGGGCATTGACCTCGGGATGACGCTCCGTAGCGGTCCGTGGCGGCTATCGCGAGCACTCGATTTTTTTTTTGCCTTTTCTTTACGGCGGAGGTCATTCATGCTATCTGTGCAAATACTAACAGGTATGCATGCATGTACATCCTCGAGAAACCTACCTATAGCGAGAAGGACGGTTCGTGGAAAGAAGTAACCCCAGCAGAATTGATGAAGTTCATCGCCCTACTATTGTTCATGGAAATACAGGAACTGCCGTAGCTGCATTTGTATTAGAGTACATCAAAATTGTTGTCTGGGCTTCTCCCTCCAAACATTATGTCAAGGCGACATTTCACCGCGCTTTTGGCCATGCTGCATATTTCTGACCCAGAAACTAACGGCGCTGGCGCACAGAAACTAGACAAGGTGTCCTGGCTTCTTCAGAACATCAACGACTGCTCCGCGTCATTGTTCCAGCTGTATCGCGAAATTTCAGTGGACGAAAGGATGGTGAAATCCAAAGCGCGCTCTGGAATTTGGCAGTACATTAGAGATAAAGTTGTGAAATGGGGCTACAAATTATGGGTTCTTGCGGACCCGAAAACCGGCTACACCATCCAGTTTATAGTGTATACAGGGAAGCTTGAGAAACACTTGTGTGGGCTGGCCTTTGATGTGGTAACAAAGCTTTGCAACAAGTACCTTGATCGTGGGTGCATTATCTATATGGACAATTTCTACACTTTGACTTCTCTTCTTGTGCACATCTTGGAATGCAAGACACTATCCTGCAGCACAACACGAAAAGATCGCAAGGGATTCCCCACAGAACTGAAAGGCGTCACTTGAGAGAAGAGAGCTAAAAGAGGAGACATCCGCTGGCTGAGAGACAAGGGAGTCGTGTATCTTCAATGGAAAGATCGGCGTGTTGTGCATATGGTTAGCACTGCACACACAGCTATCTCTTAGGTGCTTGCCAAACGACGAGAAAAGGACGGGAAGTGGCATCAAATCGCCATAAAAAAGCCACAGCTCATTGACGAATATAACGCCGGAATGCTTGGAGTCAACAAATAGGACCAGCTGATTGCCACGTACAATGTTTTGAGGAAATGAGTCCGCTGGTGGAAAACGTTATTCTTCCATTGCATCGACATCGCAGCTGTGAACAGCTATATTATTTTTCAAGCATATTGCATGCAGCATCCCCAAGCATCCGAGCTTTCTAGGCCTTCTCGATTTGACCAGCTGGCCTTCAGGACAGAGCTGATTGGACAGCTCCTAGAACTAGAGGACACTGCACCACTTCCTGTCCCTCCATCGCCACCTGCATGGCACACAGGTGTACAGCACAAGCCTGAAAGAAAGGACGTCCGCCGGAACTGTAGGAAGTGCTATGAGGAAAAGAAAGTTGAACACAAGACGAATATTTTCTGTCGCACATGCAATGTACATTTGTGCTTCACAACGAGAAACTGTTTCGGCGACTGGCACACCAATCTGGCTCCAAAAGTTATCGCTCCAAAAGTTATGAGCTATGACTTTCAATTTTGCTGTGATATTCTCATATGGAGTGTTAACTATTTTGTATCTGTCATAAGCTTTGTAGAATTTTTTGCACTGAAAATTTAAGTTACTCATTAAGAAAGTTTGCGGTGAATTTCATTAATTATTTGTGATTGCTAATTTTTTGCGCATTTTGTTATTACTGTTTTACTTTTGACATGTGGTTTTGTAATGTGAATTTAACACATGCGTTTTGGTATATAATATTGTGCTATAAGTTCATCTTTTTCTTGAAAAAAAATTGTAAGTAGGACAATCAAGAGCTTGAATATTTCACTATGCGTCTTGTAATTTTTCCTAACTCAAAGAGTACTTAGTTTATGGGTATAATTTTTTAAAGAAATGTTGCCTAGTAAAATACCCACAATTTGTATATTCTGGAATTTCGCTAAAAAAATTTTTGCCAGAGATATTACTCCTTACTTAATTTTTTTAAAATTTTTGTTCAATAATTTTTTATGTAAATAAATTTTTGTATTTTTTAAAAATAAATACTTTTTGAAAGCGTGTTCATTTACCTTCACTTTTATGTACTGCATGACACTGTAAACTAAGCTGTTGCACAAAAAATTCCTAACTAAACCATACAAAAAACAGCCAATTTCCCCGTGGTAAGGAAAGGGTTAAATTCTTTCAACATTTTGCACAGAAAAAATTATGACCGTTTTTGAAAGACTGCTTAGAAAAAGGCTCAAGGCTTTTACAACGTCCGTCCGTCCGTTGTGAGCTGTCTGTCTGTTGTTGCCAGGAAGAAAGAAAAGAAAAGTGCACAGGCCTGCTCACTGGCTCTGGCCGAGCCACAATCGCTACCACGTGCAGATAGTAGGAGAGTTTAAAGATGGGATAGAAAGACAGGATAGTAAAGAAGCGCTAAGGCCAATCCCGGAGGTAGTGCAATACCGGGCCAGCCAAAGAAGGATGCAGGAGTGAAGCATCCTTCAAACTCTCCGCCACATTTCCAAAAATAAGTCCAATTGGACCCGTAACAGATACTCTACGGGGTCCGGACATTCGCTGTGAGCTTAAAAGAAAATAACTGGAACTTTCATGACTGCCTAGACTAAAAAAGGAGATTTGTTTGAGCATTTTCAGTGGTTGAAATTTCATGTGCACAGAAGGGCACATTTGTGCTCTATGAAAAATACAGCTGTGATAAGCTGGCTGCCCGATTCATTTGTCCTTGAAAAAACTTGCACAATGCCATGAAAGTCTGTGAAGACCCTTGAACAATTTTGCTCTGAACCCTGCCTGCATGAAACCTGCAGATGCTTGCAAAAGTGCGCAAATCATGAAAAACGACTTCGGTTAGAAAAAGGAAAAAAACAAGCGAATGACTTATTTTTTCTCACAATCTAGAAAAGATCTCTCTTTTTCATTAAGGAGTAAGGAGAGCATAAGCATAGGGCAAAGAAAACAGCAGACCGCTGCGTTCAGTAAATTTAGCAGTCTGGTTATCTTGGATTTTTCGCAATTCTACTTACAGACTGCACTGCCTACAGCGGTCTGGGCGTCCGCTTCGGCTGCGGGAGGTGGTTGGTTCGAAACCCACCGCCGGACACCCACCGGTAAAAATGGGTACAAGCCACCCCCGGCCCGGCGCCCGGCTTCTTCAGGGGTGTGTGCTTGGAGGAAACTCCGCAAACCCCGCTGTGCCCCTTCGGGGGCAAACCCAGTTTCGAACAACTCAGCCTGCAAAAGTGGTAACCAGTGCTGACATCAGCGTTGAAACACTAAGGTCCTTCGTCAGAAGCGATTCAGAGTATCACTGCTTTCTGGCTGTCCGGCCGTCATCATATGCCTTCTGGTGTACTACCTGAATAACCTGAGCTACCCGCATGCACTCTTGCAGACACTTAAATTGGTGCGATAACTCCTAAGGCTTCAAGATCAAATCCCACGTGGGGTTATCTCCAACCGATTGAAGTGCTTTTTGGCACTCTTAAAAAAAAATTGTCTAATAATAGGGTTACCAAAAAGTGTTCTGACATGAACGACAGATGTAGGAATAGATAATTTTCTGGCAGAAAAAACTTTTCTGTTGCACAGTTCATGTAATGAATGTATATTTTCTATTTTTAATAAAGTGCTTCTTATTTTTTATTCCTTTGACAATAATTTGTTTTGCATCTGGACAAAGGTATGAGAACCTATGCACTTGCATTTGTCATGCTTCTGTGTCTGCCGAATGAGTTCGCCATTCCATCTGTAGCCATAGGCTATCGTATACACGAGGACATTGTAAATGTATGGATCAGGAAGGTGACAGACCACTAGGCCAAAAAAAAACACGGTTAACCTAACTCTTTCTTTGATTAAAGGGTACTAATCATATTTATTATACGCAGTGAAATGAAAGTACAGTTCGCTGTAGATGGGTTCCGAAACCACCTCTGTATGTCCTATGCGGTGCTCTTAGTTCAATAAGAGATCATTGCACCGGACGTGCGGAGGTTGTGGGTTTGAATCCCATGCAGGTGTGGTGTGCTGTATTTATCTTAAAGGTTAACTTTAA
This sequence comes from Amblyomma americanum, assembly GCA_030143305.2. Classification (NCBI taxonomy): domain Eukaryota; kingdom Metazoa; phylum Arthropoda; class Arachnida; order Ixodida; family Ixodidae; genus Amblyomma; species Amblyomma americanum. Next base: position 62,056 of record JARKHS020008389.1, read on the forward strand.
AGGTTTACAGCAAGAATACTGCGTAAACTTTTAATGTAGATGGTTTTCAGATACCTTTAAGTAGACGTATACAAAATTTTAAAATGTATGCCTTTAATAAAGATTACACTCTTGGAGGTTGCACGTTAACCTCTGTGCTAAAAGTTGCTGTGCAACCTAGAAAAGAGCCGTGACCTATAATATAGAGGTTACCATATCAAAGGTTATGCATAACCTGTAAATTAGAAGCATAAAAATTTTGAAAATGTATGCCTTTAATAAAGGTTACCAGATTAAGAGTGTAGTATTGCTCGCGTGCGTTTTGCATTTCGGGGGTGGAGGGCCTCTTCGGAAATCTGAAGCATAACGACTTGTGTGGACAGATGACTGCAGAAGCCAGTCATCGTGTGTGGGAGTAGGCACTGATCGTCCATATGGTTCTGTAGGCATTCCAGGACCACATGTCAACTGAACTGACTGAACAGCAGACTGAATATAATCCAGGTTTAGAAGTGCGAAAAACGAATGACAAGTCCAGACGTGATTACCCTCTACCCCGTTATATCATACCATTCTTATACCATTATTTCATAACTTCTAAAATCGCCATTGGCAATCTCAAACTCCGACCCAGAAAAAACAGAATCACTGACTGGGACAAACTTAGGATGATCCGCGACCAAAATCAGGAACCGATCGCAGACCTAGAACAGTGGAGACAAACCCTCCTATCCGTTGTGGGAAAGGCCACTAAAGAACTAGGTAGTACATCACCTTGGCGTAAACACGATTGACAGCCCGCTTAAACACATGTGGGAGGCAAGGCAAAGCCTAGAAAAAAGATGGCTTAAGCAAAAATACAACTAAAGCTTAGAAACAGGATAGTCACACTCACGGAAGAAATTCAACACCACTCCGCAGAACTCGCGAGACAGCAGTGGAACTATATCTGCGAAAATGTAAATGGCAATGTTGGCACGAGAGAGACATGGAATCTTCTGCAGCATCTCGTTGATCCGGAATCGAACAAAGCTACGACTCAAAAGGAAATCACCAAAACTTTAAACAGAACCAGGCACGGATCAAGATATAAACACGCTACAGCAGAAATACTTCTGCACAAACCGAGAAACGAAGTCCCTACCCGATTATAAAGGACAACCTAACCCCATCCTGGACGCTGACATAACAATGGCGGAAACAAGAGCAGCCCTCCTTAAGATACGCACTACATCCGCTCCGGGAGAGGACGGCATTAACAATAAGACGCTCAGAAACCTATACGACACTTCCATCACAGCCCTCACGGACTTTGCGAACTAGTCTGGAGGGAGGGAGAACTCCCAGCGTCTTGGGAACATGCCATCGTTAAATTCAGCGCGAAAACCTCAGACCTATTTCGCTTACTTCTTGCATAGGAAAACTGATAGAGGACGTCATACTAGACAGACTGCAGTCGCACATGCACAAAGAGAATTTATATCCAGACACTATGGTCGGCTTTAGACCACATTTATCAACACAGGGTACGATGCTCAGACTAGCAAACGTCCTATCTCATGAGCAAGAAAGAAGCACAAGGGCAATCCTAGGTCTAGATTTAACCAAACCATTTCATAACGTCAAACACAAAGCAATCCTAGATTCTCTTTCACCGTTGAATGTAGGTGAGAGAACGTTTAACTACATCAAGGACTTTCTCTCCGATAGAACGGCTAAAATTCAAATTGGCACAATCAAATCCGACACCTTCAGTTTAGGAGACAGAGGAACACCGCAAGGGATCGGTCCTCTCACCCATCTTATTCAATACAACCCTCATTAAAATGGCACACGAACTCGGCAAAACCTCAGACCTAGAACACTCTTTGTATGCAGACGATATCACCCTTTGGACCACCAAGGGGAGTATCGGCACGATAAAAGATACGCTACAACAAGCGGCAGATGTAGTAGTAGAGGAGGCACAAGCCGCAGGACTTGCGTGTTCCCCTCAAAAAATCTGAAGTCCTCATCCTACATCCAAAGCGTCAAAGAAAGAATAAAGCGCCTGAGATCAAAATCTACGCAGAAGGGGCAGCCATCCCAGAATTGGAAACACTAAGAATCTTGAGAATGCTGATAGAGTCAAACCAAAAAACGACACACTAATTAAGAAGCTGAGAAACAGCGTCAGCCAAATCTCCCTCCTCATAAGACGCATCGCGAATAGGCGAGGAGGTGCTAAAGAAGCCAGACCAGGAAACTAATCGAAGGCTTTGTTCCTAGCAGAGTCATCTACTCTACACCATAAGTCACCCTCAGTCAGAGAAAAAGACGACCGTGATTCTCTAATTCGGCAATTCTACAAAATTGCACTCAACCTCCCTCGCCATACCCCTAATGAAAAACTGCTACAGTTAGGAATTCATGACACCTTAGTGGAAATGACGGAAGCACACCTCACCGCACAATACGAAAGACTATCAGGCACTGCTGGACGTTTCATCCGAAAGAAGGCAGGAATACAATATGAAGGAATCCGAGCACACGCCTTGCCAATTCCAAGACACGTGCATGAACACTTAATAGTCGATCCTCTGGCCAATAACATGCATCCACACTATGATATGGACAAAAGAAAGGGTAGGGCACAAAACTTCACGAAAGATTATCAGTTCAGAAAGACACGGCGCATGTGGACGTGGCAGAACATGCGGACAGAGACGCCTTTTCCCTGGCAGTTGTCGATCATCGAGGTTCTCCCCTTGCATAGGCGGCAATCGATAAAACAAAATTTCCGGAGGAGGCCGGAGAAGCTGCCATAGCTTTAGCCATTACCTCCACCACTGCCAAATACATCATCAGCGACTCCAAAACCGCAATTCGAAATTTTGCCAAAAGATGGGTCCACTCCGCAGCCATCAAAATCTTACAAAAAATCTCCAATACCCGCCAGATCACATTGATCTGGGTCCCCGTCCATTCGGGCCATCCTGGAAACGAGGTGGCGCACCAATTGGCCCGAGGATTCGTAGTGAACCTGGAGGTGCGCTACCCCGAGCTCAGGTCAGCCAAGGAGCGAGTGACGACCTACAAAGAAATTACTACCCACTTCAAGAAAGTAAGACATATCTTCCCAGAACCACATAGATCTCTAAGTAAAACGCAAGTCAGTTGGTGGCAGCTCCAAACAGACACTTTCTTTAATCCGTACATGTACTCCACATGTTTCCCAGAGCAGTTCAGCCCCGTCTGTTCTCTGTGTGGGCACCATAAGGCAGACACACCATGCATCCTATACTCATGTAATCAAGACAAGCCGTCGAACAGTCTGCAGCTCTCTATCCAATCGCAGTGGGAGGCTGCGCTGCTCAGCTCGGACCCGGATGTTCAACTCCGAGCCACGGAGCAGGCCGAAGAGGTCGCCGAACGACATCGTCGGTCGGCCACCTGGCGTCCGGCCTAGAAGAGGAGCCCACCGCGGGTAGGGGAACGTCACCCTGACTCGCATGTAAGACCTCTTTTTTAATAAAGTTTACCTCCTCCTCCTCCCACTAACCCGAACTCAGGTCGGCCAGAGAGCGAGTGGTATCCTACATTGAAATCACGTCTCAATATAAACAGAAAATTTTCCCTGAACTACACAAATCATTAAGTAGATTGCGACAAGTCTGCTGAAGGCAGCTCCAGAGAGAAACATTCTTTAACCCGTACATGTATTCAAAATGGCTCCCTGAGCAGTAGTAAAAACTTACTGACACAGACGAGTATTGGGCACGCAGGCCGCTGGGCCCCCGCATGGCCCCACTACACTCAAACATTCATGTTCCTATCGTCCATGAGGGGGGCAGCTCGGTCCGTGGTGGTCTTCTGCTGAACCGGGTCCTCAAACCGGAGCAGTGTCTCCCAGTCGTCCATTTGGTGAGGTGCTCCAGGCCCCGCTGGGGAGGATCCGCCGGGGTTCAGCCCCGTCAGTTCGCTTCGCAGAGACCTAAAAGAAAACACTCCACGCATTTTATGCTTGTGGAATGGAGACAAACTGCCGGACGGCCTGCAGCTCTTTGTCCAATCCCAGCGGGTGGCCACGCGGCTCAGCTCTGACCCTGAAGTTTGACTGCGGGTCACGAGAAGGGCCGGATGGCACCGCCTGTCGGCCACTTGGCGTCCGGCCTATGAAGAGGCCTACCATGGAGAGGGGAGAATACCCTTTTCATGACCCCCATCTTTCTGAAAATAGAGTTGTTCTCTCTCTCTCTCTCAATGGGCATGGGTGCTGCCTGTTCATGCATTCCTTTTTGCTTTTCGCCTTTATAAAGCCAAGACAAAATAAAACCAGTTGGGTTGTGCGTTTGTGTTCAGTGCATGCAAACAGGTCTTCACACCTGGTCATTGGTCAGAGCTAATCGCTAACTCGCTGTTATGTTGCGCTTGTGTGAGCATAGGCGTGCGCAGTGGGGTGACAAGGGGGGCAGTTGCCCCTCACCCTTCCTTACCAGGCTTGAGGAAGTGGGGAGCAAATTTTCTATTGTATTGCATGAACTTTGCCCCCTCTCCTCTATTTGAGACGCCTGTGCACGCCTAAGTGCGTGAGCGTTCTGCAGTGATGAGTGCAGAGGAATATTGAGCTACGTGACATCGTATCTTAGAACAACACGCCCCGATCACCATTTTCCAGAACGCACGAGTGGGTCCACTGTTACAATCATTTCTTGCTGCACATTTGCCTTGTAGCTCACCTCGTGTCTGGTCCGAGGCAAGCAAACCGAGCCCGGCGAAGCGTGAAGTATTGGAAGAAATATGATTCAATGAAGCACTGTACCGCATTATTTTGAAGCGCAGATATCGCAGAACGAGCGTTGTGTGCCAAACGGTCAAAACAGTTGCTCGTAATGGCACCCTGAGCGAGCATTCACGACCGTCGTTTCTGCAAGTGCGCTGCGCTGCAGTTTCGAAATAGTTTATGCAATCGAAGAATTCACTTACTTTCTTTTCCTTTTCAGTGTTGAAGATTATGTCACCGGAGAACTTACGCCCATGTCGCACGGGTGTAAAAGCGTGGCTTATGGTGTTTGCACAGAATCAGATGTCCTTCTTGATGAAAGAAAAAAAAAACTTCGTGAAAACAAGATGCATACAAAAGAAGAGCCAGCAAAACAACGCAGCGTTCGCCTCGTGGTTAATGCGAGTAGTTTTTCGTGGAGGCCGTATTAACACGCAAGCTTTAGTGATCACGTTTTCACTGCGCTGCTTGGTAATGAGTTCTGTATCGCGTGAGGGGGCATAATTAAAGTAGCTGCTGCGCTAACGCAAGCTCATGAACCAGCTGAGCTGCTTGACGTGGCCCATGAGTCGTGTTGTAAGTGCTCCGAGTAAAGGTTGCATTTTCCCTTTCGTTCATGCTGCAATCCTGCCACGCGCAGTGTCGTGTTAGTGCATCCGACACATGCCCTCAAGGGTGCTTCGTGATTTCCCAGTGGGGTGTACGTGACTCAAAAGCAGCAAGCAGACATACTGCATCTAGGTCGTCTGAGACAGTTACAACGGCTAACCGTTGTTTTTTTATTTCTGGCTATTTCTGAACGAAATTTTTGTTCGCTTTTTTTTCAGTTAGGTAGTAAACAAGCTAGCTTCGTGCTGTTGTAAGCAATCCGTAGCCGTAGTGCACCAATATATGCCTGACGTCCTCCCTTGGGTGCTTCACAGCATGAGGTGTAAGTGAGACAATCTTTGTTCCGTACTATAGAACCTGTGATAAGCGTGACACAAAAGGCGATTACGCCCCCGAGAGTCCCATGGCTCCCGATTTCCTGCTATTGTGAAGAAGAAATAACCGTTAGAATGAAATGCGCAAGTATATGTGGACAGATAAGCTGCGTAAACTGACGCGTTTATTCTCACGGGCTCCTACTTCCAAGCTTACAGTACATCACAATATATGCGGACTTTGGACCAATATATATTACTTCAACGTTGAAATCTAAGACGAGTTGAGCGCACAGATTTTAGGATTTCTGGCGGTAAGCTTTTTTTTTACAGCCTCTCTGAGAAGGTCTAAGGCGCGTTATTGGGGCGACATAGAAGCTTAATTGCGGTTGGCGTTCCAGTCTGGTGCACCTCAAGATGAGTAGGACACAAAAGGCAAGGAATCGTTCAGGCACACAATCAAATAAACGTTTCAATGTTGCCCCGGTCCAGATGGTACATCAGGAGACGACCCTTTATGGCATATTTACCAAATCTTGTTATTCGGGGCAATCATTGTCGGGCGGATTATCTCGCCTCATTTCTACTCGTTTACATCCTACAATGGGTCTAGTTCCAGAACATAGCTCAATTAAGTGGCGTTGCATGAACAGCTGTTGCTTGCCTCATTTTTTTTTGTACCGATAAAGAAATGTAAGCAAAGCAGGATATGGCAGAAAACCCTCTTAAAGGGACTATGCAATAAATTAGAGAGTTATAGCATATCGTTACCCTGTTTACGTTACCGTTTACCGGGCCCGGCAAGCGACGTCTGCGCATGCACCGCCACTTACCGGTCCGCAAGCACTTTACGGATCTCTTTTAGCGTTTTGCGTTAGCGTTCCCTCGTAATCAAACATGGCGGCGCCCTGCACGGCCGCTTCGGACCAAATACAGCACCGCCGCCGCGTTCTTCGGCGCCATTTCTCGCTATACATGAATGCATTCGCTTTTAATTTGCAAACTCTCACTCATGCGTTGCAGTTTGAGTAACAACTAGGCCATGTTTTTGAGATTATTTGCCGATTTTTGAGCAGTTAAGCCTGACTATATGTCGTGTACATAGCCAAATAGCAACGACTACACTGCAGCTCTTCAGTTTTGTGCCCGATTTAACATTTTTCTATATTTTAACGATTTTTTCCTCCAAAAAAGTTGGTAATTCTCTTGCTATTTTCATCGGTAATTGTAGAAAATAAAAAGTTTCTCCAGCCCGGAGTTGGCGCGCTTTAACTTACTTGCACTAGATGGCGCCACTGTATTAACTGTGTCTAAAAGCGCGAAACCGCAGAGTCGGAAGTGAACGAGGTCGATGAGCGAACCCCCCACCTCCTGACTTTAGCCTTTGCGTGTTTTTTAAAATTCTTTTTCCTTTTTTTGTGCGTTTTATCTTTCTTTCTCTCCTTGTGCGCTTCCATCTTCTTGTTTTTTGTTTTTGTTTTTGGTCCGGGTGCCCAACCTAGTGGTGCCCACCCGTTACAAAGGGCAAGGCCTCAAGTATCTTATCTATCTATCAAACCACACAAAGAACCGACGATGCGGCACGGCAAACAGTTGTCGTAGTTGTGTTTTTTTTACAGCGCTTGCAACGTAACGTGCGCTGTGTATGCAAGCTTACTGAGGTCTACGTAATGAAATTTTCTACTGGCCAGGGTAGGCAAAGGTGTCTAGCTTCACGGGCACATTTCAAAAGCCGCTGAGTCGGCTGTTAGCTAAAGTGTGGTCGGTACGTCGTCTTTACATGCAGAGAAAAAGATCATTAAAGTGTAGCATCTCACTTCATAGGAATGATTGCAATGCAACCGTCTTTTTTTTATTTTAAAAGCTGGGCATCTGCCATCGTCATCACTCGTTTTAGTCTTACGGTAACTTGTTACGGGAGAGACGGTGCGCTAAAACGTTTTCTGGCGTGCGCCGCGCCAACCAGTCCGGCGTCCGGTAACCGATAACGTAAACACGGTAACGATATGCTATAACTCTATGAGATTACGTAAAGCTGACGAGAGATAGGCATTTCATCACTCGTCACCACAAGGCAAGAATTTTTAAGCTAGCATCAATAACACCGAAGGTATAGACGATTTAAATTTATGCTCCTCCCTCTCCCCCCTCAACTAGTACACGCGGGGCACCAAACAAAAATGAGAACAGCTCTGGGACTGGGCCCCGCCCATGAAAACGTCATCCGCTGACGTTCCTTTTGCAACTTCCGGTTGTCGCTCCTAGCACCCCAACAGCAGCGTCGGCGGCGTGATTGCGGCGCGCGTCGGGTTCTTTGCTTGTCGTCTGTTGTAGTTAGCAGTAATGACCCGGACCTCGAGGCGCGACTGCTCGCTCTTACGGCCGCTATGGCATCGAGCCCTATGCGTTCACGCCGTACCGGCCGAACGCCAGCGACGACAGTAGCGACTCGGCCAGCCACTGCGTGGCTCCGGAACTCCCGACGGAAGGAGGCGGCAGAGGAAAATTGAAACCATATGCGCGAAGGCAATGCCCTGGCTCGCGCTTGCCCGAGAGGGTCGCGCGGCGGCACGAGCAGACGATTTTCACGGCTACCGGAAGTGTGCCCGTGACGTCGTGGCTCCAGCGAATGAGAGCGTGTGGTGGCGTGGCGACGTCATGGGTACAGTGACGTCTTTTTTCACGATTTTAGTTTCAAAATCGCTCACTACGAGCACACCTATCGGCCCGCGAATTTTAAAAAACACGGTTTTCAAAATTCATAATACATTGCCGGCTCAGTTCCGAAGACTCATACTTGGTGCGAATGCTCCTTAGCATCATTTCTAAGCATTAAAAACATTTACAAGCGACTTTTTATTCATTGCATAGTCGCTTTAACGAGCTTCCAGGTTTCGAATTACTGTTGTGGTGAGCATAACTGCTGTCGTCAGTGAAGAGCTTTCTTTTTGTACTACTAAAATGCGATAACTATAAGAAAAAGCGATCTTGGATGAAGATAATAAAGAAAAGCTGGGAACGCCGGCCAAGCCAAAGTTCGGTCGGCTACCCAAAGTCAAGAAAACGGGGTATAAGAATGAACAGAACACGCGGTATAAAAGCTTGGGCAAGCGTGCGCAATCTGATAAGAGGGCGCCGTTCAAGCAACGCAGTACTAAAGCTCCTTAATCCAGTGAAATGTGAGACAATGTCTTTGTGACAAAAGGTTTAGACGAGCGAGATAACTACGTTCCGAGGGGCGTTCCGGGAAAGAACGTTTATCGAAGAAGCACCGAGAGGGCAATAAATCTCATATCAAGTCAACCCCTTTGCCACGGATCTCCCTGGAGAGCACTCGGACCGAAAGAATGGACTAGGCGATAGGCGTACCCACACAGACGCACATTTAATACACCCTATGTCACACAGACACTAGCACACAAAACTAACCAACAAAGCTAACACAAAACACAGACTATCAATACACACGACCCGGTAACACTGCTACCAGCGTCTACTACTAGCGTTCTACTGTTAGCGTTCGTGCTCACGGTTGGTTCGATGTGGATGCGGCGTTGTATGGGTTCAGTAGGCGGCGTCGAGATGGCGTTCGACGTGCTGAGGCTGGCGTCACTGGCAGCGTCGTTGGCTGCGTCGTACAAGCGCCCGGTCCAAGTGCCCGTCGAGGTGGTGCCGGTCACGTTAGTGTTGGGGGCACCACCCGGATGGGTGGCAACAGCGCTGGAGACACCCCTGGCCGTAGCAGGTGGTAGCGTCCTCCGTTGACTCCCCGGAACGGGCTCAGGCACGGCAGGAAGTCCGCGATGCGGAGTCGTAGTACGCGAGATCACCGGAGCAGTAGCCGGCGTCGCTCTCTTCCAGCCCAAGCGTCCCGGACCCGCCGGAGCCTCCGCTTCTCTGTTCATCACCCCGTGCCTCTCTCTCCCTTGCCCTTTTATAGCCTTGGCGTTAGTACACGTAATCCTTGTCGTCGTCTTCGTCTTCGCTTCTCCACCAATCTGCTCTTTCCACCTCACCGAGTACTTCTTCATCTTATTTATTCTTCGGTTAATCCACGTCATCCTTATCAGCATCCTCGTCGTCTTCTTCGTACCTTTCTTCGTTCATATTTTTTATTTCAGACTCCCTATTATATGTGACACCCTACGCCCTACGTGATAGCGCTAGTGGTGAATACAAGCCAAGCGGTTGGAAAGAGTGGGCAGTATACGACGGCTCAGAATAGGAGAAAAAAAAAACAATGCGAAATGATATAGCCCGCACTGTAGGCGAAAGGGCAGACGGGTTATGCTCGCATCTAGGTGTCATCGCTCTCTTAAGGGCACAGGGTAAGGTAAAATTAGAAAAAAATCGTTTTTTTTTCTTTTGGAATTTTAGAAGTTCAATTCTTTCTACACATGTTCCATGATCGCACTTTCCTCAGAAAGCCATATTTACGGCTGAAAAACGCTTTTTCCGAAACCAAGTAGTGAGCGGCCACGCCCCCTTTCAGGATTAACGTCAATTTTTTCAACCAAAAAGTCCACCACCTGATTTCAAAACTTGTCTAAAATCAGCTACATATAAAAAATTGTCTGGCAACTATTGTACAGCTCCTCTTTTTTAGCCAAGACAATCCTGAGACGCTTTGCACGTTTTTTCCACGTTTCTGCAACCTTCATGCAGCTGCGTCCGAGTGCTATCCCTTTCGATCAGTATTGTAAATTGTGCCGGTGTTGGTTGCTGCTGATAAGTTGAGATGCCCAGGGCAAAGAAGGCCTTCGTCAGGCGTGAATTTCACGGCAACCGCTACGCTCATCGTGAAAAAGCAAAAGGGTGTCCACGACCGAATGAGATCCCGAACGCCGAACGCGCCAGCTCCTCGACATCGAAGCTTTCAAGATTTTCTCTGTGCTTCCAGGAAGAGGATGTGCTACAGAGCAGCAGCCAATATGCCTTAATGGACATGGACGGCATTTGTGCCGCAATTACACAGATTTGTGTGTGCAGAGAGTGCGGTGGAAGTGTTGAGCTCATCGAAATTGTGACAAAACGGGTAGGTGTTGCAAGCGTTTACAGTTTGAACTGTGAAGTGTGTAGTGCCGCACAACGATTTGAGACGTCGAAGAAAACTACTTCTGGCCTCTATGAAGCCAACCTCAGGTTAGTGTATGCCTTGAGGTCCATTGGTAAGGGAATGGCTGCAGGAAATATACTCTGTGCTATGCTAAACCTTCCTAAGCCGCCGACAAAGTTTGCGAAATACAATCAAGAGCTTCTAGGTCACATCGAAGCTGCTGCTCAGGAGTCGATGAAAAGGGCAGCTGACGAAGCTGTGCAGCTGAATGAGGGGGATAAAGACATCGCAGTTGCTCTTGATGGAAGCTGGCAGAAGCGAGGCCATACTTCCAATAACGGCATAGTCTCTGCGACCAGTGTAGACTCTGGGAAAGTGCTGGATGTGGAGGTTTTGTCTAAACGTTGTCCAAAGTGCAGCATCAAGGGTACAAACAGTGACCGCCTTCATAGAGAGGTGTGCCAAAGCAACTACCAAGGCACCAGCGGTGGAATGGAAGTCGCAGGAGCACTGAAAATTTTCGGCAGGAGTGAGGAGCTTCACGGCGTTCGATACGTCAAATACCTTGGGGATGGTGACAGCAAGGCTTTTATGGCTGTGAAGGCACAAATGCCATATGGTGATTCCGTTGAAATATCCAAGGTTGAGTGCATAGGGCACGTGCAAAAAAGGATGGGCACAAGGTTACGAAGGCTAAAAAAAGGAAACAAAGCAGGAAAACTCTCTGATGGAAAGAGCCTCTCGGGCCGAGGCCGACTGACTGATGCAGTAATAGACAAGCTCCAGACGTACTATGGTTTGGCCATCAGAAGAAATGTAGGAAACCTGGATGAAATGCGAAAGGCCGTTTGGGCAACCTTCTTCCACTTATCGGCCACAGACGATGACCCATGCCATGGACTTTGCCCAAAGGGACCTGATACGTGGTGTGCCTTCAACAGAAGTCAGTCAGAGGGCAAGCCATTTTTCCACAAGGAGAGTTTGCCTGCATCTGTCTTGGAGGCTATCAAACCCATTTATAGGGAGCTATCGAAGGCTGAGCTCCTAGAGAAGTGCCTGCATGGGCGAACTCAAAATGCAAATGAGTCGTTCAACCATGTTGTTTGGGAACGCGCGCCAAAGAATGTGTTTGTTAGGCTTCGGACCTTACGGATGGCAACACTGGATGCTGTTCTTTCATTTAATGATGGTAGCATCGCACGGGCCAACGTTTTGAAGGCGTGTGGATTGAACCCAGGGAGCAACACCATCAAGTGGCTGAGGGAAGCTGACCATAAGCGCATGTACTTTGCGGACCGAGCAACACGACAGCTTACAAAAGAGGCCCGACAGTCAAAACGACAAGCCGAAAAGTGAAAAAATGACGGCGACAGTGACTACGAAGCAGGGGGCTATTAAACCAATTACTATGGAGGCGTTTCTGCGAATAAAAAATGGTTTTTCACATCTTTTTTCTCTTTCCGCTCTATTATCTCAAAACAGTGTTTTTTCTTACAAAGGTACCATTATTTCCAATGCCTTTCAAGACAGACGGCTGATTTTTTTTTGCAATCATCTACATAAGTGTTGCCAACTACTGAACTAGAATTAAGCATTTTCACTGAGCAGTTATTCTGTTATGAATTTTGAAATGCGCAAAGAAAGGCCAGATTTGTGTACTACCGGAAAAAATTTTATTAAAAATCGAATTTTCAACACATTTCAAATATTCTAGTTCAGTAAAAAGAGCACAAAATTTGGCAAACAATGATATATGTATTATTAGGCTACTGTTATTAGTTAGTGAGAAACATGTACCTCAACATGGCCTAAAATGCATGGGAAGTATAGGGCTTACCCTGTGCCCTTAACGACTGCCTTTAGGTGACCGTTATGTTGGCTCAAGGTGGCACAGGGCGACGGTGGAGATGTCATCTCGTTTGGACCGTTTCCAGACAGGGGCTCATTTTTGGTTTCAGACTGGCACAGTTCTTCCCCCTCCTGCTCTTTTGTTTATTACACGAATCTTGCCCTTTTATCTTTTCGGTGAACTTGGATATTGTCTCACGAGTGCACCTTTGCCTCTTTTCATCATTGTGTGAACAGAGTTGATTTTACATTTCAGGTTTTCCTTTCCCCAGCTCGTTTTAGACACTCCTACTTACACTATTTTATACACTACGCATAGCATGGCCAGTAGTCGAGCTTTGAAATTAATTTCGGACAGCTTTATTCAGGTCAGCCGCATTTTAGTGACTACCATCGCAGTGATCCGCAATGTATTATTTTGGTTTTGGTTCCAGCGGCACACGTGTTGCAATGAGTATCTCTTGAGGTGCCGGAAAAATAGCGGAGTAGTGAGGCATTGTTGCAGACTTCAGGAATTGTCCTTTTAGATTCCTACGTATACCAAATGTCGTCTAATGAGACAAATGCAATGTCTTACCTTTTACTAGAGTCAGTACGCCTTGAATAATTTGGTGCGATGTGCTACCCCATTAAGTGTATACAGCCCCAAATGATTCGGTAACCTCTTGGACCCTTTGAATTTTAAGAGATTGCAAAATTTCAGGTGTGGTCAACATGCAAATGCAGACCGTGCAAATGGACAAATGTTCAGTAACAAAAATGAACTTAGCAACAATATAAATAAGCCACCTAGGCGTGGTCCCAGGCAGGCAACGATGCCAAACATGTTTGTAGTAAAAAAAAACAAGCGAATTTCTTGCTTACTCTCTAAATATCCTACAAAATAAGGAAGATTTTTTCAGGTCGCAGCAAAATGTCGCTCTCTATAGACATACGTGTTTTCATTGCAAAGTCCAGTTTTTATCCGACAGTTATATAAAACGAAGTGCTGCTCTGTAAAGGATTTTTTTATATCGTTACCTCTTCACTGTAGTAAGATTCCTCTATTTCGATCGCTTCGAAAGAGGCATCTTTGATGTGAACTTAATAAACAACAACAGACACGCAGGGTTGAGTCGCAGTATTATTTAAACTCTTTCCGAAAAAATTAGAAACCGCGCATTTACGAAGCTTTACAAACCACGCAAAACCCACCGAGGGATCTGAAAAACACGAAACCTGTAGGCCACATTGACTAAGGAGAGAAAACTAAAAAATACTGGCTTCTGAATGTTTACAGCCACTGAAACCTTTTGAAAACAGTCGAGCCCACTTATAATGGCCGCAGGTGTAACAGGAGGTTTCCCCTGAAAGATTTTAAATTGTGATGAAATATTTAACAGGACCCTATGGTGCCATGGCGTTATACGCACAACTCGTTCGTACAATGGGGCTTATTTGGAGTGGTGACCCGTCAAACGTTGTTTTGTTTTTGTCTTGGTTGAGGTAAAGCAGTTACTGAGAACTAAAAAAAAAAACTTTTGACGAGCAATCCTCTCGAACAAGACAAAAAAAAAAGCCCGTCAGATCCCCGGCTTAATGTAGAAACTTGAATCTGAGATTTATGCGTTTCTAAATAATTGCTTCTCTGGCCGCTGCTTTCTAAAATCTTGCCTCTACTCTGCCGCATGAACGAAATGTGGTGAAGCTGCTTGAGTTAAATCACTGCGCATAACCGCGTTCGATTAAGCTCTGAAGCTTGTACAGCATTTCTCACACAAGGCTACGAATCCTATGCGCCTATGCCCTGAATACTCACACTGCATTCGGCACCTCTGCCAATACTACTTACTCATCCCCCAAAGTACATAACTGCATCCCTTGTGTAGAAAAGACTGCCCTTGGATACGACCCCATAGTGTCCTGTAGAGATTTTTTGTTTCGCAGACATGTCTTTTGCGTCTCTGCAGTGCTAGACGGAAGAGTGATGTATCTGTCAGACTGTGTGGCTAGTGTTTGGGACAGAGAGAGGGAGAGAAGGTGGATGGAGGACGGTGGGGAATTTTGATTATCGACAACTGCACAGACACGGCTTCCTTCGCAACGTCTTCAAGCCGGGAACAGAAAAGCAGAATCACGCTTATATAGTTCCCGAACGCTGCTGACGTTGCTGCCGGAACAATTAAGTGATAAGGACGAACGCGCAGCACGCAGTGCCCGGATGCTAGTTTGCCTTCTTAGATGCACTTATTTAATCATTTCCGCCTCCCTGTGTGTCTGTCGTGAAAAGCGGGCCTCGAGCGAACTCTTTACCTCGGAGGAAAAAAAAAAGAGAAAACCGGATGGTTGAGTCTGACAGGGGGAAGAAATGTGGTCGCGTTAGTAAATACGTCCGGCCAGACGAGATGAAAAGAGTGAAATGAACCGGAAGTGTCTCGACAAAAGACAGCGAAAAGAAAAGAAAAACACGCCAACGAAACTGGAAAGGACATTGGTTTGTTTGTCCAGATCCCGCCCAGACTCTGGGGACGGTCAAAAATCGAATCGGCAGCCAGCTGCCCATCTTCCGTGCGCGCACGCACTGTGCTGTGGATTGTAAGAGAAACTCGAACGTCAAATGTTGGTCGGAGTGCTGGAGCACATAAAGAATTCAGTGCGTGCGTGTTGCCCCAGATATCGGTAGGAAGGCCCTTTCTGTTTGCGGTGACCATAAAAGGTAACCATAAAGTTGAGCCCCGTTTGAGTTGGTTGAGTTGACTTTCCACCGAAATAAAGTCATTTTCTTCTAACCATCAAATACACCTACGGCGTCTGCATTTGACGTACAAGAAGTGCGCCAATTAACTGCATAAGAAGTATATGCAATGCGGGAGGGACAACTCAACGTCCTTTCAAATGCGGATTTTTACGTTCGAATTTTCAAATCACATTGCTGATTAATAAAATTAAAAACACTGCTGAATTTCGATGTTGACGGCTCTTAATTTTTCAATATAATCTTGCCCCCTGGAATAAAAACAAAAAAGTTTGTTCGTTAATTTTAGCTAACTAAACGTTTAATTACTGATCCACATGAGCTACACAATGTCTGCACTGATGTAAAATCAAGCTCAACAGACTGCATCGACGTATCTATCATAGGTTTTAAATTGAAATACGTATAAATAAAAAAAAATCAGCTCTCTATACGTATAGCGGCAGAAATACGGGCAAAATGACGATTAAAGATAAATGAAACGTTTCACTTCATTCGCTTTCGAGTACGCGCTTGTCTTTCATTGAACTGCGTGGACTGTAGCAGGAACGGGGAGCGGTGCTGGCTGTACACATTCTCCCATTTCTGTTGGTACTGAAGCGGTGGTTGCAGCAAGTGGCCGCGAATAAATGGCCAAGCTATAAATGCACAAGAGCGCGTAAATATTTCCTAATAGACTTACGCTACCCGAGACTAATGATCTCTGCAGCGAATGTTTTTCCGCCCATCTCTGAGAGGCTGGTTTCTATTTTCGTCTTGCGGAGTAAAAATAAAATTGATTTCCTTTTTCTTCTCCATTGATCGTTTTTTTCTTTCAGAAGAAAATTTATACGAATAGATAGCCTGAAGCTGCATAATTTTTCCACGATAAAT
Organism: Amblyomma americanum; assembly: GCA_030143305.2. Classification (NCBI taxonomy): domain Eukaryota; kingdom Metazoa; phylum Arthropoda; class Arachnida; order Ixodida; family Ixodidae; genus Amblyomma; species Amblyomma americanum. Next base: position 78,231 of record JARKHS020008389.1, read on the forward strand.
CAAGTGCGCCATTTGAAATAAACAAATGACATAAATAATTAAATGAACTAGTGAAATGCATGAGGCAAGTCCAGTAAGCAAAGCAGCCGCCGCGGTGGCTGAGTGGTTATGGCGCTCGGCTGCTGGCCCGAAAGACGCGGTTTCGATGCCGGCCGCGGCGGTCGAATTTCGATGGAGGCGAAATTATAGAGGTCCGTGTACTGTGCGATGTCAGTGCACGTTAAATAACCCCAGGTGGTCGAAATTCCCGGAGCCCTTCACTCCGGCGTCTCTCATAGTCTGAGCCGCTTTGGGACGTTAAACCCCCCTAAAACAATAAAACCAAGTAAGCAAAACGCAGCAGCGGATGCTCCCTGCTCATTGACCACCATGACTCCAAGCGCCTTAGTGTTCATTCTAATGCTTAGCACCGATGTTACGTACTGCTGCTTCAATTCATTTGAATCGTGCATAATGTGTTCCTTCTGTTTGAAAAGGAGTTCCTACTGCCTTTGAGAACGAGTTTCATGAAAAAAAAAAGGTATACAAGGCTACTCGCTCGCGGAGCCTGTGCAGCACTTTTCGCACTCCTCATGAGGCCTGTCAAGCTGGCTTCGCCCTACTATGATTACCATTGTGAAAAAGCCCCTGGGCTCGAGCGTACGCAGCTTTGTCCGTTTTTTTTTTTTGCAACAATGAAAATGCTAGAATGAGGTAGTTCTTTGCTCAACAGGTTAATGAATGATAACTTTATTGAAAGCGGCGATCTCACTATTATGTGATTAATGTTCTTTTGTTGGCCAAAATTGGTGGTGTCTATGGAAGGGATAGACTGCGGACAACGCACTGAATAATGAGGGGCTCGCAAATAAAGTTTGTTTCGGCTGCTGGGTGACCGCCTCATGGTCGTGCTGTAGTCACTGTTTCTTCAGATGGTGCCTCCTTGCGTCTTATCTTCATTTTGATTATCATCTCGACCGGTTTTCAAGCTAGGCGCGCTGTTTTATTTGGGATGCCTGTCAGCGTGTCGGCACGCGTGCGATGGCTTGGGCGGAAGCACTTTTACGGCGTTTACGGGACATCGATCTTGGTGGTCCGTGCGTCTCGCTACGCGTGATTTGGGGGTGGAGGTGCATTAGTTTGAGCGCTCTGGTAAATGAATCAGATGTGGTCTAAATTAATGGGCAGATTTGTCTCCACCCTCCATTTTTTATACTGCCATGTGCCTCATATATCAGTAATGCCTTCGCAACCAAAACCAATCAATCCATCAACCAATTTGTTCACCCCATTTGGAGATAGAAAGCACCATATTGACGGAGGGATGGGAGCATTGGAAGAGTGGTCTGAGTAGAGGCGTTGATCAGCGTTATGAGATCTATACATGCATCTACAAAGCACGTTGCGTCGCATTCAAAAAGACGAAATTCAGGTTTTACGCTGGTCTTGCGAATAAAGGGAGGGGTGGGGGAGGAGTGGAAATATTCCAGGTCAGAGTTACGGAACAGAGTACGCCTATCGTATTTGCCCCTCTCAGGACCTGACATACAACTCTCCTAGCTTGCAACCATTCATCAATACCTGCTGTGACATGCTAAGTCTTTATACGCAGAGACATTGCCCCTGTCGTCCGTCGGAAGGACCTTGCGTACGAGGGAGAAACTCACCAGTGACTTCCGGAATGAAGGCATTGTGGCAGGTGCCTCCTGAGTGCATCCCACCAAAGCGTACGTTTGGGAGAAAGAGAAACTTTATTTCGTCGCTTGCAGAACGGCACCATGACTAAATGGCGCCGCGACGCGGGCCCTGACGTCTTCTCAGCGGGTGGTCTCTACTACGTTTGAGAGTGAGTATCAGAAGTATGAAGGGGCGGATGGCGCAGTGCACGAAGAGCCCGGGCTGTTTGTTTCATGCTGAATTTACTTTTCTCAGCCTCTGTGAAGGAGTGATGTAGCAAGCCTGATTTAAGGAAAAGTTTCATCCAGCCTTAATCACAGGCATATTACATACAATAGTTCCTTGCAGGCAGGAGAGGACAGCTCGTCAGGCATTTTTGGCAGCTGCAATGCGCATATAAGGAAAGAAAGCTGTTTAGAGCGCAGCTCTTCGGCTTTCGGTCCCGCATTCCATGTCATAGTCGGCGTTGGCGTTGTGGGCGTAGCCAGTTTTCCATGCCTCCGCTCTCGTGGCGGCAGGTATCTGCCACGTGAAAGTGGTTACCAGCGTAACACGCCACCTGCCAGCCGCAAATGACTGCGCTCAAATTTCGCATTATCGACTATCGTAAGCGTCTGTCTTTTTTTTCTTTCCTCGTGCAGGGTTGTGTAGCATTCGACCTACAGCTGTCGTGACGGCGACGTGATAGAGGTGGGCGAGAAACCTGGGAGTGTTTTTATAATAGTGCGCACGCGAGAAAGTGAAGCAGGTGCAAAAAAAGAAAAACCTGGTCGTGATTAACTATGTTGCCTTATTGTTAGGGTTTGACCCACAAATGTTTTGCCTGTTCTGCTGTTACAGAGCAGTAACAACTTTTTTTTTTAAAGAGCAAAAGGTCCTCAAGGGTATACTGTCCAAGAGTCCACGGGCCTGGACATCACGGAGAGTTCGATCCGCTAGCCATGTTTGGCCAGCTGGTTGAGCAACTCGCAGAGTGGTCTCCCGTAAAGAAGGGGATGGGTTGCATTTTGGGAGGAACTGCCTTGGGTTGGGGGCATTGCTACATGCAGTGCTTGAGGGTGGCCTTGGCTGCTTACAAGTTGAGCAGAGTGGGAGGGTAGAGGGGGTAGCGATGAAGGAGGTAAGGATAGATGTATCAGTTTGTCTGCACTTGCCGCGAGACTGCAATGTATATTGTAGTGTACGGTACGGATAGATCTTGACGAAACCAGTAGTATGTTTGTAGGCGAGAACGAGCACCCAGGAAGAGAACAGATTTTGTGCGCGTGGTACCCGGTGGGTGCGGTAGAAATTGGTTTCGGATCTTCACGACAACTCCAGGACAGTACCTGCCAAATCTCTAGGGAGACTGAACGCGCAGCGCTGAACTAGTTGCGAACGTAGTGAGAAAACCTAAGCCGGTGCTTTGTTTCCGTAAACTGTTATGGTTAAGAGCCTTGGGTTGTCTTTAGCCACGCTACCGTTTGTTCGAAACTGGAAAAGAAATCCACTTGACAAATGCAGCAGCGCCGCATGGATGAATAGGTGGGTTAACATCAAATAGTTCCGTGATGCTGTTACTTCTGCGAGTTTATAGAATTGCATAAATCTGTTATGGCACCCAATGCAGGGCGAGAGGCATGAAAATCCTCACGCATGAAGCCGTTTATTAGCCATTACCGCCACTCCGCTGCCATTGTGGGCTGCTGCTGTAGACCAACCGCGGCTTTAAGAATGCATTCACACGACTGCTAAACGGGATCCAAGCCATGGAGGCATGGCCAGGGCACAGTTAGCTGCCAGCACGTATCGTCGGCGTCGATACCCCGGCACATACGGCCAGAGAGCTGCGGACGAATGCACTGGGCTGCTTTCCAGTCGAACACGTAGGGCCCACCATGTCTAGAGCCGCAGCCAAGTCGTGCTACCACGGCTGTCGCAGTCACTCTCGCACATCATAGTTGGAAACAACACTTGGGAACGCGTTCTCAGCAGTCACCAATGCGGCCGTGGTCGGTAAAAGCGGCTTCGAAGCAGGCAGTGTACGGAGTGGCCATCAGTCATTGAGAGCAGGATAAACACTGATTCGAGAACCACGCCTAAGCTTCTTCCAATGAGCTCGTGCGCAGCATGGCGCGGACCAAAGAGCTCATGTATATGGAAAGTTCGAAACCACAGAAGCTTGATTGGTATGACGCAACAGTTGACGGCGGGTTCATTTTTCCCACTTGCAAAGGCCCGTGCCAAATAGTTGTGTATTTCTTGGGAACATCCGTGGCTCCATGCAGATCTTGTGGCCTCAATTCACGAACTGATGATAGTGTGCCGAACACATGCCTGCGCTTATGCGTATAAAAGATTTTTAATGTGATTTCTTCGTAATGCTTCATTTTTTTAGGAAAGTTATTACCAATAATATTGAGGTCATGCCCTGTGATCGGATAGCTGGGGATGCGCTCCGCCTTCGCCAGACACAGGGCCGACACTGTTGCAGTACAAACTCAGTCCAGACGGAGATTAATTAAGAATAAATTCCCGGCGAGCGCGCCTTTTTGACTGTCGTTGTCCGACGGTCTCTGGTGTTTGCGGGGTGGCGCGCTCCCAGGCCCGCTTCTCGGGGTATGGCAGGCGGCTATGGTCTCGTATCGAAACACAGCAGCTTGCACCCGAGAGGGGCCTGCTATCGAAGCTGCTGCGCCTCACGCTCCAGCTGGTGGAGCGAGCGCCACAGGCCGAGGACCCCGCAGGCCGATCGGTGGTTTTCACGCCATGCATTCCACCGCTGCTTGAGCTCGCCCCTTCGGCAGCGGGACTCAAGGCGGAGATGGCAGTCAGCCCGTACGAGGTCACTCCTGCGTAATACGGACAGAGTGCGCCCGTGGACACGAGTTGACTCAAGACGAATGCATTCACAAGCCTTGTACTTCAGTCGCATTACTGATCACTCTGAGCGGTGTTAACTTTCGCAGTCTTCGTTCTACTATTTTGGTTCTAAATGCTACTTAATAGCGAAGCCCGAAATGATGCCAGCTACACCTACAGTTTTTAAGCTCGCAAAACTTAATTTCCGAATTTGATTCCTCAGTGTGGTAAAATTTTACAATTGAGGCTTGTGTAAATCTCACTGCAGCGAATTGCTGTACACCAGTTCTAGCAAGCGTAGCTGGCCGATCAGTACTACATCAGGTCTGTGCACGAAGCTACTTCGCGCTTTCGAGAAAAAATCTTCACCAATTTCAACGCTGGGTAATGGGAGGCACCGGGCTTCACGAAGTGCGAGATACGGTCGATATAAGGTGGTCATGAAAACGCTGTGTGAAAATTCTACATCATCATGCCTGACTTTGAAATGCTGCCGATTTTACCCTGATTGGCCAAGAGTCACTTACTGAGAACACTTCTTTATTCCATACCTTCGCACGGGGAAACTGAAGTCGGGCACGAGTCAATGCCGCTTTTATGAAGCTTGCCGTTTCCGTGTTTCTGAGCGTTCTCTCACTATCAGGCTAGGGCAGGAAGTTTCAGTTTTGTGTCGTGTGCTGTACGCAGAATACTATCGGGACCCAGCCGACAACACAGCGTTAGCGGTGCTTTGTGTTACTGCTTTTCATTTACTGGACCGTATTTAGACACATGTGCACGCGTATACGTACACACGCCAGTACGCATAAATACAGATACGAGCACACTCAAGCTAGTCGCGTCCAAAATGGCATTTCTCATGACATTCACAGGGAAGTCACATGTTTTGCGTTTTCTTTGTGATCCTTGTTGTTTTCATGAATCATACGTGCCCTGCTTCACTCACCGGCAAGGCGGATCAGCAGTGAGCTGCTTGCTGACCGGCAGCCAGAGCCAATCGGCGTGGTCGTAAATCGCCGGCAGCTCGTCCCTGACGGCGTGCAGCTGGACGCTGGCGCTGTCTGCGCGCTCTCGTTCGAGACAGTTGAGGGCAGGCTGTACGGCCGCGCCAATGTCCCCGACCATCTGCATGCATTAAGAGCGAGGTTAGTGTCAAGATGTGAAAATATCACTACCAGGGCTTCTGATAGCGACCCTACTACAGAGCTACAATGCAACGACTTCCGTTGTGATCATATTCCCTTTATCTTCGTCGCTGTTTCTGACGGTTTGAAGCGACACCATGCTCTCGCCGCAGCTCGGCTTGAGCATATCACAAAGAGCGAAAAAAAAAACAGCGACAAACTTAAGTCAGAATGGTTAAAATTGTTCTGAACCAGTGTATTCCTGCTTATTCAAAGGGGCACTGGACAGGATAAAGGATAGCTAGCTCGATTGCCCACTTGAGAAAAGTGTCGCTTCACACAAAATAAGGTCATGGATAATTACGCGAACCTAGAGGGCACACTACGCACAAAAAAACTGCGAGCCAAAGAATCTACCATAGCGCTGATCCGGTGGGTTTTTGCATTTTAAGCGTACGTATTCTGTGCGCTACAATTTTCCAGAATGAACTGATATCGATTCGCCCCGCCATCCACTCTGCTGAAAGTCATAGATTGTTGTTAAATCGAATTTTTCTCAAGTATTTCAGGTGGTCTCTGCTGAAAGTCATAGATTGTTGTTAAATCGAATTTTTCTCAAGTATTTCAGGTGGTCATAAGTTTTACACAACACGCTTGTTGTTTTTCTATGTTATTTTTTGTAAGTTATCTAGAAAAACTTTACAATTTCCTTCGCATAGTTTCAATTACGACACTGGGCTTCTCTTTATTTGTACATAACGAGCCGCACTCCTACTGCAGTTCTCAGAGCTGTCGTATTATCGCGAGATTGCACGAAAGGTGAAAAGGCAGCGCGGATGAATTAAAGAAAAATTTTCAAGACCTTATCGCTTTAACCTTTGCTGATACACATGCGCGGCATGTTTCGCCTCACTTCGATTGCTCCCTCAGTCTACAGTGCACTAACTGTTCGGAGCTGGTGCACTAAGAGTTCAGGGTCAAAACTGTGTGTCGCAAAGCGTCTGCATGTCTGCTGCATTCCGGCACGTTTATTAGTTCGGACAGACTCTACAGTCGTGTTCAGACAGCCGCATTACGATCAGTTATAGTGCATTGCATTTGTAGCTTTTGTTTGTTCATTGTGCACTCGAAATTTTAGACTGGCTGTACACCTGTCCTCGAAGGGTAGCACAGGGTGTTGCATGAGAATTTCTTTGCTTTCGAAGAATACTCAGTCATATCGTCAAAATATACCCGTCAGGAAGTTTTAATCTAGGACAATGATTTCGCCATTTTAGTATGTTAAGTATTGTTTATCATAACTATTTATGGCCCAGTTTGCACAAATGCGCAGGTGCATAAAAAGATTTCGGAACACCAAGGCAAACATTTGTAGAGCTAAACTTGCCGGCTTAGCTCATTTATCAGCTAAAGCTGTGATAGCCTTGATTTAGCTATTTAAGTTGTGCCACCATCCCGTCCTCTTCACCTTCTCTCTCTCGGACTTGCCCTATCTGTTCTCTCGCTAATAATACAAGGAGATTTTCCTCTCTCCACTTCGCTGCCTGCCATGGTTGGCAGTAGACGGCCGTTAAGTTTAATGTAATGGAATTGAATTTAAGCAAGGAAACCGGAGGGGACCCTTAAGCTGTGCTTTAAGAGTATGGCGCGATAGCGTTAATTGGCTAATGCCCATACATGCGGAAATTGGCATTCTCAACTTAAATTAGGAGGTCCACAGGAGTCCTCATACCACTCTTGGCGTAGTGGTTCAGCGGTTAAGCGATTCGCCACTGCCCTGCGATGGCAGATGCTGCCACCGGTGAGGCTTCTTCCCGAGCAACCTCTCGCGAGAAATCAATTTAACTGCCACCCGCCACGGAGGTCAGTTTGCTCAAAATCTAACGGGTAGGTTGCGATGACACAAGGTCACGTGACATAGATGGCCCACCTAGGTTGCTTCTCCGGGTTTTTTTCGCACACAACACCTACGCTGATGATAAAGACCACGCGCCGTATTTTCTGGAGAAAAATAGCCCTAACGCTGTCTCGTTGATATTGATTTGAAATAAATTTCTTCCCGAAGTAATTATCGTCGTACGGCTGACGCTGTAGATGGAACTGCAGAATGGTTGAACCAAGCCTATAAGAGCTTTAAACATAAAACGCTTTTGTTCTGGCCCAGCCCGTTAGGTTTTGGGAAACAAACCTGCCAGCGATTTCAGAAAAAAAAAATAAAGCTGGAGGGAACACTTAAGCTCCCCCTTAATGTTATGACGCGATAGCGTAGTGAACTAATTCCCATATCTGCAGAATGTCATTCTCTGCATTCATAGATCCCTGGGAGTCCTCATACTCCTCCTGGCGCATTAAGCGATGCGCCACTGCCCTGCGGTGGCAGGCGCTTCCAGCGGCGGGCCTTGTGTAGCTCAGGTTGCCCTCCCCGGGCGACCAATCAAAAATTAAACTGCCACCCACCACAGTGGGCAGTTTGCTCACTATCTGACGGGAGGTTGCGATGGCACAAGGTCACGTAACCTAGTTGGCCCACCTGCCGCCTATGTCGCTCTCTGGGCTCCACCCGCCAGAGTCATGCAAATGAATTTCCGTTCGCAACGCCAACAAGGCCCACAACGCCGACGACGCGAACACCAACGCCGGATTTTCTGGGTAACGCGGCCTTTAAGGCTATCGGGTTAATACAAATCCCATCTCTTCATCCAAAGGGCCCATGTTTGAAAACTTCCTGGATGTCTCTCGAGGACTTCTCCCAGCTGCAAGAAGTGTGACGTTTGTTTTTCTTTGACCATGAAGGGAACTAGTTTACATATTTAACACAAGAGCATTAGTACCCTGCATTCAGAACAAATATCCGGCGTCGGCGTCAACCGTCCGAAGCCTCACACCTCGCTGCAAGAGCGGCTGGAGCAGCTAGAGAAACCGCTCCGGCTGCTGACGGGATATGACGCGAATGACGCGATATGGTATTAACGCTATAGCTTGATAACGTTAAGCCGGAAGTGTCCCCTCGAGTTTTTTTTTTTAATAACGAGGCATAGGTTTCCTGTAACTTGATGTAACGGTGATATCCGCTGTGATTACAGATTTATGAACAAAAATACAACCCCCTTATTCATTTTTCTAATTAGGATTTAGTTCTTCATGGTTTTATGTTGGACATTATGTCAGAGGACCTTGAAGAGTGTTAACTGAACAAAGAATTGAAAGCGACCCCGTTAATTTTTTTATGGCCAGGTAAAGGATTACCATGCGTGCAAACATTGTTAAATATTTGTAAAAGTCAAAAATTTTAGCGTTTCTTTGGCTTGAGTAGTCGAAATATGATGTGTTCTGTCATCTATTTGAATTAGAGAGAAAGAAAATATGACACTCCGACCGAAGTCTCGGCCGACTGTTTCAGGTTTGAATGCATGGGGCAAGAGAGATAATTTTGTTAAACTTCTTTTTGTCCACAGTGGGGTTGCGAACACCACCTGTACGCGGGCCATATGAATACGCCGATGGAAGGCAGCCTTGAGATCCTTCCTTGAGATCCTTCAGCCTTGAGACGTTTTCGAGTGTGTTTTGTATGGGCCACAATTATATGTCCAAGAATATATTTGAGTTTATTGGCACGATTGTCAAGCGATAAATGGGTGGTGGTAAAGATCAAATGGAAGCAGAGATGATGCAACATGAAGCACACTTAAGACCACAGGCGCGTGTTTCGCATACCTGCGTCGTGGCGTCGGCAGTGCTGGGCCGTGAGCAGGGACAGAACAGCGTGACGTGCACGTCTCGGAACTGGCGGTGGCTGCGCGGAGCCGCGGACACGACAGACGTAGGCAGCGCGTCACTCAGCTGGCGAGTGTTTCCGGAGTCGGGCCTTTCGTCACTGTGACGCTCAGCTGCGGTGAACAGATATGCTTCTCTATTATTCTGTGCTGAGATTGAACAGAGAGACGTCAATCACGAGTGGTCACTCACCTGAAAGGAAAACGAAGAGAGCACCTTGATCTGGAGCAAACTTGTCTTTCGCTGGATCCAGGCTGCAGAGGTAGAGAAATGTGCGAGACATTTTTTAGCCTACCCAGCAGCTCTGACATTTGGGACACATGCTTCATTTTGTGGCAACAAGAAAAGGCCATCTGCTGTGCTGCCAAGAGCTTCGCGTGGGTTCGAGTCATGAAAAACCTGACCAGGATCGTCCGAATGAAAAACTAACTACCGATGGCACCAAGCAGATGTAAGAACGTGGCCGAGTAAGCATTGTGAATGGATTGTGGAGTTTAACGTCACCAAATTGGCTGCGAAAGATGCTGTAATAGAAGCCTTCGGATTAATTCAACCAGCCTGGGGTTCTTTAATGTGCACTGATACTACTCAACACTGAGACTCCTTCGCCGTTTAGCCTCTATCGAAACGCGGCCGCCGCAAGAAATTGGAGACAAGCGCGTCTCGATCAGCATCACCCAGCAGAGGGCTGTGCCTTTGTGGCTCCTTGCTGTGTCACTTTTAGGGTCTGCGTCTTAATGCTACCACCGCTATATATTTATACGTTAACATTAGAAGTCTCACCGTGAAGAAACATTGTCCGGTGCTAGGCGGCGTAGCGTTATGCACATTTACCTCCTGCCATATGTAACGCTTAGCAGGTGGCAAAAGGGGAAGAGGGAAATCTGTATTTGTAGGGAAGAGTAAGGAGGGGCCTGACGGTCGTTGCCATGGGAAGATGAAAAAAAATGACCTTGTAAAATTGACAATAACTGAATCTGAATGTGAATGATTGAACGTGAAGTTATAATATATAAATAATAAAATATGAAGGAAAGATAAGAGATGAGCACTTAATATTCCCCAAGAAAAAAACAATCTGACGCAAAGTCATTGCATAATGATAATTAGGCGCTCCTGTAATTTTATTATATTTTGCTGCTCTCCCTTAGAATAACAAATGTGCCCTCAAAAGCATTATTTCTACAACGACATTCCACTCAACGACATTCCACTCTCTATTGGTTTGAGTTCTCGAGGCTGCATGACTCTACATGTAGCGTTTGGTTGTCGCTTCCTCATTTCATGTTAGCCTGTCCATGAACTTACATCGGTCACAACGTTTAGATTCTGATCTTGCGGCGACTACGCCGGAAGAACAGAAGTTAAGGATATAGTCACTGTCTTTGTGTAGAGGAAGGGGATATAAGCAGAGCATGCAATTCGATGAGCCGATAACCGATGGTGCTCTAGAATAACGTTGTGGCTTCAGACAGGAGGCAATCCTAACAGGTGGGTAGAAGAGAGTCAGATAGGTTAGTGAGATCAGGAAGTTTGCAGAGATAAGTGGCCGCAGCTGGCGCAGGTGGTGGTTAGTCTCTGGCCAATGGGAAATGCGCTTGTCCCGCCGCGGTCGTTATTTTGCGCATGGCCGCGAAGATTACATTTACGGGACACATCTAATGTGGTGAAAATGTCCGTATGCGGCTTTTATCACGGTGAAAAAACATGATGAGACACATTTAACGGTGCGTAATGTTTACAACGCAACAATGGTGCATCGGAATGCGTCGGTAATTCGAACTCTGAGCTTGCAGTGGTTCCGAACCGACGCTTCGCTACCGTCAGCGCAAAGCGAGTTTTAGCAATCCTTTCGATTCAAATACACCATTATTACAAAGTTTTTTTTTTAGTACCATTCGAGGTCAAACTACCGAGAGTTAGCCGTACCAGCAAAAAAAAAAGCAGCAGTAAGGGGAAAGAAATCTCAACGGGCACAACAATCCACATGCAGCTATCTGACACAATTGCTGATGAAAACTTATTCAAAGGAAGAATGCCTTATACACTCACTTTTGCTCACACACTTTAATCTTGTCGAAGGACTTGGGCAGGCCGTCGGTGATGCGGAACGTTTCTTGCGCTATGCCACGATGGTAGGTATAAAAGTTCAGCGGCTGTCAATAAAGCAAGCACAGCTCATTAGTAAAAGCACTCGGATTAAAATAGACAAGGCACAGATGATACGGAGAGGCTTCCTCTTGCTTCAAATTACCTTTTATATCTAAAAAGTACACTAGACCTAACTGAAACCCCAGAATTCAACTTTTGTTTAACTCCAGACTAGGCAAAATCTAACCTGGACTGTTATGTTTTCAAGTCGTACAAAATTTAGTTCCACTGAAGGTTTCGAAGAAGCTTCTCACTCCGACATACGATATCATCATCATCATGATCCCAATAACAGCTGCGCCTACGCTTTCATGCGCCAGCAGCGGCCATCTTAACCCTGCAACTTCCTTATCTCATGAGCCTACCAGCCGTTCTGCCACCTCCTGCTACTTTTGTTCTCTCCTGGAATCTCTCCGCCAACTCAAAGAACCATCAATTATGTGTTCTCCACATAATATGCTCAGCCCATGTTAATTCCTTTTCCCTGATTCAAGCAAGGACATCATAAACTCAAGTTCGTGCCCTTGCCTCCTCTGCTATCACTAAAAGCTCTGCACCAAAGAACCAAATCAAAATGCAATGCACAGATAAACAGAAGCAACGCGAGTAAGAAGAAGTCTTAAAATACAAAATATTAAAATTCAATTCACGTACTGAACGTAACTGTAAAAATACAAGCAGTGAATCAGCACTATTTAGCAGGCATTGTGGTAAGTTGTTTTATTCCCAACTATTGATAAATTTTTATTGTGGGGTTTAATGTCCCGAATCTACACGTGGGCTATGATGGACACCGAAGTGGAGGCCTTCTAATTTAGACCACCAGGGGTTCTTTAATGTGCATCTGCAGAAATAGGGCTGTTGCGCCCGGCATGATACTGGTGGTCATGGGACCACTTTGAAGAGTATTTGAAGGGGTTATTTCAAGCAAAGTAAGCCGTTGGTGATTGGGTGTGATGTTTCCTTGTTTGCATGCAGGAAGAAGTTGAGTGAACTAGTTTTAATCTGTCTGCAAAGCCGTCGCATCTAATCCAGGCCGATTCCGTGCAAATGAAAACATTGACAAAAGAGAAAAAAAAAGGAAAGTGAAAGCCCTGGTTTCCCTGTGTTTTCATTTTTTCCCCTCAACGTTTTCTTTCATACGAGGTTTTTAGGTCCAGGTGTCCCAGGCAATTTTAGCCAAACTTTAAAAGCGTACGGGAGCACAATAGTTGAACAGAACCTGAACCACGTTGACAACCACTGTAAGTGAGGGTAATTTGTTTCAGTAGCAAAACAAATTGAAAAAAAATTAACCTTGCGGCTACGGCGTGTCGGACGAAAAATTCCACTGCGCAATTGAGGAGCGCCCCTCCAAAAAATATCTGATTCATCTGTTTTTGGTTTGATAAGTGCTCTTGGTAAGCTATTTTTCGCGTTGAAGAAAGAGCCCGCGAAATTTAATATATATAAACGTGACAGTACGTTGACGTGTGACTACATCAGTGGCCGCAAGCGTGGAGCTCCTGAATGTATCATCGCTCGATAGCCATTGATTTTGTCCTGTGACAATCGCAGCACCAATGAGCTCAGCTACGTTCACCTGTTCCACGTTTGATACCTCTACTGTCCTGGCGGGAAAGCGGATTGCCTCGTGAATTTTCCTATATATCTCACGCTTTCTTTTCGACGAGAAAAAAAAATAATTTATATGGCGTATCAGAATACAAACTGATGATTTAGAAGATTTTTGGGACGCCCTACAATAGGCAGTGGAATTGGTTCAAAATGTATTCAAAATGCGTTCGACATGGTTCAACATGCGTTCAGCTACTGCTCCTAGATATGTTTTTAAACCTTGGCTAAAGTGAGATCCAAGCCATCGCGTTGGATCTGTGGTTAGGCGCTAGGCTAGAGCCAGCGCACCCGGGTTCAAACCCGATCATGGCGGCATCTCGTTTCGATGGAGGCGTGACATGCAGAGTTCATATTGATTTCCTTTTCCTGATTCAAGCTAAGACATCACAGACTCACTTTCGTATCATAACCTCCTCTGCTGTCATTAAAGCTATGCACCAAGATGCAAAAATATAATGCACAGATGAGCAGAAGTGACAGAACTTTGAAAATAGAGTGCAATAAACGCAGAAAGGATAGAACCGGACACGTCAATTGCGCTGTGCATTGTCGGTGGTGTCCTCCTACAAATTGACGCAATTATGCATCTTTCCTTTTCTCTAACCCAGCGGAAGGTTTGTACTCATCATTCTGAGGAATTGAAAGGCGCGTAACTGGCTTCCTGGGTCAGTGGACACCTCAATCGCTGTTTGAGGTACGGGACGAAAGGGAGTCGGGCAGACTATTGCTCCAGGAGGGGTGATGACGTCCTATGAGGGCCGAATTTCGGCCACGGGTTTGAAGTACAACTGGCTCAGTGGACACCTTGATCGCGCTTTGTGGTACATGGCGTTGGCGACGCTGGCGGTCTATGCGGCTGCGGTTCGGCCGCGGGTTTCTGATGACGGCGGGGTTTTCGTACAATGAGACAAGTTCTGGCATTAAAGAGCTGACGAACGTGGTTCTAAGCACGTATATAATTACCCGCCGCGGTAGCTCAGTGGTTAGAGCGTTTGGCTACTGATCCGGAGTTCCCTAGTTCGAACCCGACCGCGTCGGCCGCGCTTCGATAGAGGCGAAACGCAAAGGCGGCCATGTGCTGTGCAATGTCAGTGAAGGTAGTGCACGTTTAAGATTCCCAGGCGGTCGAAATTATTCCGGAGCCGTAGTCCTCCACTACGGCTCCCATTTCTTCCTTCTCTCAGTCCCTGCTTTATCCCTTCTTTTACGGCGCGGTTCAGGTGTCCTGCGATATATTAGACAGATACTGCGCCATTTCCTTTTCACACAAAAAAAACAAATTTAAAGCACGTATATAAATAGCCCGGGAATGATTCATGGAGGAGAATATACCTGATACCTGATTTAATATCAGCTGCGGGTCCTTGGACCCAAGATATTAAACTTATCTTTTGGAAAATGGCGGAGTGCTTGAAGCACTCTGGCATGGGTCGGCCCGGTATTCAACTGCCTCCGGGATTGACCCGGGGAATAATAGCGCGCACTTTTTTTTCTACCTTTGCTCTCCTATTCTTTAACTCTCCTACTTTCAGCATGCGGCAGCGAGCCTCGTTCTGCTGGAGCCAGTAGGCAGGCCCGTGCACTTTCCTTTGATTTCTTCCTGTCTGCAACAGCAGCAACAGCAGGGAGGGGTCCCGGGTTAGCTGTCATAACCGGCGTTCGCTTCGGCGGGCGCGGTTGTTGTGGCACGCGTCCTTTCAATCTTTCCCCTCACATCTCAACTCTCCTAGTGTCTGGACGTGGCAGCGACTGTGGTTCAGCTTGAGCCAGAGGGCAGTTGTTGCGACTGCAGCAATGAAAAGGAAAGTGCACGGGCCTGCACCTGCACACTGGCTCAATCTGAGGCACAATCGCTGCAGTGTGCAGGCCCGTGCACTATCATTTCATTCTTCCTGAAGTCGCAACAGCAAGGAGCACGGATAGCGGTAATGCTGCTTCTGCAAAACATCTAATGGTGACACCTGTTATTGAGACGAGGCTGACAGCAATTACTTTTCTTAAACGTTCACCCCATTCCAGATAAACAAGCCGTGGAAACCCGCTTCTGTAAGAACCTTCCGCCTGATCCACATGAAGACATGCTGAGCGCTTAAATGGAAATTGACAGGTGGATGCAAACCTCAGTCGGGACTCCTGTGCACGCCCCGGGGTTCTGCATTACTTCTCGAGGCATGGTCAGCGGGCCTGGCTCCAGCTCTCGCATGGGCCGTGTCCGGGTTGTGGCAGCGCTCCAGTAGAAGACAGCGGTTTTGTTTCAGCGTTAACCTGAAAAAAGGGGACTTAGACACAGTGTACTAGTAAACCGTTTTAGCATTAACTGGAAAGAAATAGCTAACAGTAGACTTAGTGAACTAGCAATATTTACTCTAGCGTTAGAGAAAGAAAACGAGATTTGCAAATAGTGAAGTGGCAAAAAATGTGCTCTATCATCCACAACTTGAATCGAATAGGAAGGCTACTGAAGGAATAAGAGAAAGCTGTCAAGAAATCGCATTACTTTTCAAGTTGAGGGCTGGATGATTGAAACGTCAATAAAACAGACAAATGGTGAACAATGCAGAAAGTATTTACTCTTGCTCTGTGCTAAAGAAGTGATGACTATCAAAATCTGTCATTGGTGCTCGTAAACAGATGACAGCACTGGGTGCAAGTCTGAGGCAGGTATTTATTTCGCGTGAGAGAAATTAGGTTCTACTCCTAAGCAGTGTTGTCTTGACATACGGGGACTTGCAGTTCCAAGCGCACAATTTTTATCATTCGCACGCCGCGGTGTCTCAGTGGCGTTGGCTTTCGGCGGCTGATCCCATGTAAAGTGTGTGCAGTGTGATGTTAGCCTACGTTAAAGAACTCCAGGTGGCGTAAGATGTGGGCAGTGGTTTTGATAATTCAGCCTTGTGACTGAACTTAAAGCTTAATGGCCGTTCTAGTGCGAAAGAACTTCTACCCGCACTCTACGGGTTGTGTGAAGCCTCTGAGCAGCAAGTTCAACCGGCTCACTGGGCTAGTGGATACGTTAATCGCACTGCGAATAGGCAACAGCTTTCCTGTCAATGCACGTTAACGATCCCCAGGTGCTCGAAATAGTTCCGGAGCCCTCGACTACAGCACCACTTTCTCCTTTCTTCTTTCACGCCCTTCTTTATCTCTTCTCTTACGGCGTGCTTCTGGTGTCCGCCGATATGGGAGACAGATACTGCGCATTTACTTTACCCCAAAACCAATTTTCATTTCCATCCATATGCGAAATTATTCCGGAGCCAATTACGACACCTTTGTCTTCCTTCACTGACACCTTCCAACCTTCACTCGCGGTGCGGTTAAGGTGTCCACCTAGAATTCTGAGTGACGAAAAATTTGCAGGGAGTTGAAGTGAGACAGTTACTGCGCCATTTCCTTTCCTCAGAAACCACTAGATTGAGGAATCTGTTTCTGATATTTGGGGAAGAGAAATGGCGCAGTATGTCCCACATATCGGCGGACACCTGAACCGCGCCGTGAAGGAAGTTATAAGGGAGGGAATGAAAGAAGAAGGAAAGGTGCGTAGTGGAGGGCTCCGGAATAATTTTGACACCTAAGGATGCACAGAAAAAATCAGGACCTCAGCGGAGCAAATGGCGATAATGATGTCTCTATCTGCACGGCTCAAAAGCGAGCCCTGGTATCTTATGACTTGAACAGCAGTGTAGGTTAGAGTACGAACACAGAAAAAGGAGGTTTCAATTTCTTGACTTAATTACGGTGAGAGAAACGTTGTTAAGTGACTGTGGCTCTGTTCTTACTTTATTGAGAGGCCCGATGAATTTACTAATGCCGGTAAGGAGCTAACAGTGGCAACGGCTATCAATAAAAACAACCAAAACCAAAATTGCTTTCTTGTCTATTCGCTCCGGAACAGCTCGATGCACTTAACGGAAAGGTTAAAAATGATGTTTGGGGTTAATGTCCCAAAGCGACTCAGGCTATGAGGGACGCCTTAGTAGAGAGCTCTGGAAAATTTCGGCCACCTGGGGAACGTGCAATGACATCGCACAGCACACGGGCATCTAGCATTTGACATCGATTGCGCCGCTGCAGGGACTGTACTTAAGGAGCGAAGTTGGTTGCTTTAGGCCTAATGCACTGTGTTGACGGGCGCTTGGCTCCGTCGTGTCCTCTTTTTGCTGCTGAAAAGGCGGCAAAACAGCGCAGTCATTCGGGCTCTAGTTGTTCTATCCGGAACGCCCTGCATTACTGCGGGAACGAAAGGCACCGTCGTGTTAGAGAAGCCCGGTCGCATCGGTGGCGAACCGATGAAAATGATATCGCTTGCGACTGCGTCGGAGCTAAAAAGCCTGACGCCGAACAGAGCGGTGTTTGCCCCGAAGGAAGCCGATATCAGAGAGCGTCGCCAAGAGAATGAGGCTGAGTGCAAAAAGGTTTCCTTACTTGGCGGAGGTCGGCGAGGTGCGGAGAGACGGCCCTCGAGGCGGCGACGAGGCAAGATCTCGGCGTCCCCACGTGGGACACCTAGGCCCGGTCGCGCTGAAATCTACCGGACACTCAATAAAGTTATTACTCACTGACTTGGCGGAGGTCGTATTGCTGAGCTGAAGGAACGCACAAAGGAACGTCTGCTGAGCACGAGAGGAACGCGCGAGGAACGTGGCGATGAGCGCGTGGCTCGAGCTGTTGGCGAAGCGAGCGGGCGAAAAAAAAGACAAGGCTGAAAAATAAAAGACAGTTTGCATCAAAACCAAACGACATTGCTTTAATTCACGTTTTTTTAGAACCTCAGGTGTTTTTCGCACGTTCCTCTTCGAATAACGCGCCGGCAGGCGCCTTCGATCACGTGACGTGTGCGAGCGCACAGCCCCACGTTGTTTTTGTTGTTGCACATACCGATATCGGGGATTAGCAAAGGTGTAGTGGCGTAAACAAGAGCATTTCCATAGGGGATTGCGGCAAAATATTAGCGTCAAGCGTGAATTTTGAAAAATATGTGGATGAAAAACGAGGGAATAAAATTAAAAGTAACATAACAAATATTGCGGTAATCTCGTCTTTTTCAATGTGAGCGCGCGGTTGAGATAAGAAGGCGCGATGAGGCGTAGGTTGTGCGATGTGCGATGAGGCGTAGGTTGAGAAAGGGAGAATGGAAAGCAGGGGATAGTAAGTTAAAATAAGTAGTGATGTCCAGTGCCGCCGAGGTAGTCGCAGATGTTGCCGGTGTAGTGACTGTTCGTTGTACACTTCTCATAATCACATGCGCAGTTATGCCGCCGCACCACCTCACTGAGAAGCCGTTTTCTAACAGAAGCCGTTCCTGGACACGTCCACAGAATGTGTCGCACATCACAAATGTCCGGTGCAGCGCTACAGTGAGGGCATCTTTCACTTGGTGGCAGATCTTTTTGACGCCACCGATCACGGACTGATGGGGTCAGAGCCGACCCCCGCGATTGCAGTCTATAGTCACTGGAAAACCTATCTATTGACTCTATTGGAGTACGTACGCACCGCATCAGGGAACACAAAAGAAGACGACAGAAGCGTTCTGAAAATACACAGGGTTTAATCCGCACACACGAGAACTTCCTGCGCGCTTCTGGTGATTATTGCTGCAGCGTCATG
The DNA here is from genome assembly GCA_030143305.2 of Amblyomma americanum. Lineage (NCBI taxonomy): Eukaryota > Metazoa > Arthropoda > Arachnida > Ixodida > Ixodidae > Amblyomma > Amblyomma americanum. Next base: position 97,004 of record JARKHS020008389.1, read on the forward strand.
ATGGAAGTGGGACCTTCAGACCTGTAAGCGATACGGCGAGCTCGTCATCTTAAGCGATAGCGCCCAGCCCGCTGCCTTACGTGCCATGGAAACAAGCAAGGCGTGAAGACTCATCGGGTCGGGTCGCATAAGGAGAAAAAAGTATAAAACAGTGTGTCTTACCAGTACTCACCTGCGGGGCTGAAACGTTGAAGGTAACGAAAACGGTTAAACTTAAGTTGAGGACAGCGCAGAGAGCTATGGAGACAGGAAAATGATTGGTGTAACGTTAAGGGACCGGAAGTGGGCAGAGTGGGCCAGGGTACAAAGGCGGGGTGTCAGTGACAGTCCCTAGTCGAAGTCAAGAGGAAGAAATGGGCTTGGACAGGGCATGTAATGCGAAGGCAAGATAACCGATGGTCCTTAAGGGTAACGGACTGCATACCTAGGGAAGGCAAGCTTAGCAGGGGGCGGCAGAAAGTTAGGTGGGCGGATGAGGATTAAGAAGTCTGGCGGGGATAGGGTGGCCGCAGCTGGCGTAGGAGAGGGCCAATTGGAGATATATGGGCTAGCGCTTAGCACCGCAGTAGACAGAGTCTTGCTGGCGATGACGATGATGAAGCAGAAGCAAAGAGACTTAGACGCGAACACAGTGCAGTTCGAGCCGCCGAGGAAGAGGCTGTTGCGACGGAAGTTGCAGTACCAAGGGAGGATCCAAGAAAACGGAGGCTGTAACCAAGTCATTCTATAAACAATTGCTGGGCATCTCGCTCCGCTAGAGCTGCTGCGTACGCGGTCGGTTGTGGCTCAAAAACGAACTCTCTGCGGCGGCTCTGCCCCGGCAGCCCCTACTCTTGCTGGAGCTTCCCAGCTGCTACCGCTGGTTGTTCAGAATATGCTAGCGCTGAAACATTCGCAGTACAAAATTCGTAACAGTCCTTTCGAGTGCTTTTCCTCTTTTTTTGAGTGCGTTTTCGCTTGCGCAGATTCACGCGACTGAGCAGTGATGCACTGGAGACAAAAGTAGCACTCCGCTCCCCTGCTTCGGATATTGGATAATATCAATTCGCCCTATAGCGCGAAGTGAATAGGATGAACAGCAGGCAGTCAAGGAAGCAATTTGCGAAAAATCCTGCAGGAAAACATTTATACTGCTTGGTGGCATATGGGGATTTCTTCCTCTAATGTAGCAAAAGGAAAAATTGTATTCCGCAGTGGGAAGGATACTGCGGAAATTAACTCGGCCTTATGCTGTTGCTTGTCACGGGAAAGGCGACCAGCTTTCCTTATGATGACTATAGCCGTGATCAACTGTGACTACTACGCTGGATATTGTCTTAGTTGATGTAAGCACCTGATCTCAAACGCTCATCGCCAGCTTTAAATTGAGCGTGACCGTGATAGCAGGATTTCTTAACCTGACGTCCTCCCGAAGCGCACCTCAGGCTATAACAACATCCGAGTTTTCTCAAGTTCCGGGGCACAGGGTCATCCCATAAACAGTTTCAATCCTGCGCCAGCCTGATCAGTTGTCGTCTAGTGTCACACCTGCCGTCCCATGCATGGGACAATACCTAGGCAGAGTGTGTTTCAAAGGGCCCTGAAATGATATGGATGGTCGTATTCTTGTGCAACAGATATGTGGAGGCGGGCCTCTGTGGGTATTCGAATGGAATTTGAAATCTGATTTGTCCCTACAATTTAGAAATAATGTTAAATAATTTTTGAAATTGCTGCTCGAACTAGCTCTAAACCAATTAGAGCGCCACCTCACCGTGCATTCCCTACCCCGATGTCGTCAGCGGGCCAGCATGCGTGTCTCAAACTGAAGTTATGGAGAAGAACCTTAGGTAGGTTATGCACTAGTCACGAGTCAACTTCAAGAGATTATATCTAGAAAAACGAACGAACGTTTCAAAAACGACAAACCAGGCCAAACAAGCAGGGCCGAGCATAGGCTATCAAAATCTTGATGTTAGATTACTTCTGAGCGAGTTTATGCAACTGCGCGAACAGACTATGACTACCAATTCCAGGAACAGTTGACGCGCAGACCCACCGCGGTGGCTCAGCTATTAGGGCGCTCGGCTACTCAGCCGTAGTTCCCGGATATGAACCAGGCCGCGGCATGGAACCCCTCGCATGGAACCAGTGCGGCGCTAATGAGTGTTCCTGGGCTGGAATGCTGCGCTGTGAACCTAGGAGGGCAGTTAATGAGGCGGTAGCCGCTTAAAGAGCACTGTGCAGTTGCTGCTGAATAAATCCGCGCTGCGAAGGCGTGCTCCGCAGGCTTTGAAAGAGCAGTCGTCGAATACCTCTGTCCTGGCGAAACGACTGTCTTGTCCAACTTCCCATGTGCGTTTGCTTAGTGAAAGTTGCCTGCATATATTCTGCTATCTTCCCTGTGTGCCTTTTGTATGTATAGGGTTTTAACCTTTCAATATATTTAGTTTAAAAAAATGTCATAGCCACTTCGGTGCAGCCTGTTGAGCTGGACAGTACAGAAAGGCGCACATTACGTACTTGACATCAGCAGTAATTTGACGACTAATAAATCAGCTAATGAACTTTTTTATTATTGATCGGGTGGAGGGGGAGCCAAGATTATATTGAGAAATTTATGGCTGTCAACAACGAAGTTGAACCCTGCTTCAGCTTTCATTAATCGATGATTTGGTTCGAAATATTGAACGCCAAAAACACTCATTTGAAAGCTGGTTGAGTTGGTTTTCACCCTAAATAAAGTTAATTTCTTCTAACCATCAAATACACCAACGGCGTCCTTATTTGACGCATAAGAAGTGCGCCAATTAACTGCATAGGAAGTATATGCAATGCGGGAAGGACACCTCAACGTCCTTCCAAATGAGCATTTTTACGTTCGAAGTTTCAAATCACATTGGCGATTAATAAAGTTAAAAACACTGCTTATAAACCAAGCAATCGATCAACAAATTTATTCACCCCGTTTGGAGATGGAAAACACCATATTGACGGAGGGATGGGTGCATCGGAAGAGTGGTCTGAGTAGAGGCGTTGATCAGCGTTATGAGATCCATACATGCATCTACAAAGCACGTTGCGTCGCATTCAAAAAGACGAAATTCAGGTTTTACGCTGGTCTTGCGAATAAAGGGAGGGGTGGGGGAGGAGTGGAAATATTCCAGGTCAGAGTTACGGAACAGAGTACGCCTATCGCATTTGCCCCTCTCAGGACCTAAAGTACAACTCTCCTTTCTTGCAACCATTCACGAATACTTGCTGTGACATGCTGTCTTTATAGGCAGCGACATTGCCCCTGTCGTCCGTCGGAAGGAGCGTGCGTACGAGGGAGAAACGCCCAGAGACTTCCGGAATGAAGGCATTGTGGCAGGTGCCTCCTGAGTGCATCCCACCAAAGCGTACGCTTGAGAGAGAAAGACAGAGAGAGGGGGAGAGAGAGAGAGAGAAAACTTTATTTAGTGGCCTGCAGAACGGCACCATGACTAAATGGCGCCGCGACGCAGGCCCTGACGCCTTCTCAGCGGGTGGTCTCTACTACGTTTGAGTGTGACTATCAGAAGTATGAAGGGTGGATGGCGCAGTGCATGAAAAGCTAGGGCTATTTGTTTCATGCTGAATTTATTTTTCCCAGCCTGTGCGAAGGAGTGATGTAGGAAGCCTGATTTAAGGAAAAGTTTGATCCCGCTTTATTCGCAGGTTTATTACATACAATAGTTCCATGAGTTGAGGAGAGGACAGCTCGTCAGGCATTTTTGGCAGCTGGAATGCGCATATAAGGAAAGAAAGCTGTCTAGAGCGCAGCTCCTAGGATTTCGTTCCTGCATTTCAAGCCATTGTCGTCGTTGGCGTTGTGGGCGTAGCCGGTTTTCCATGCCTCCGCTCTCATCGCGGCAGGTATCTGCCACGTGAATGTGGCTAGCAGCGTAACACGCCACCTGCCAGCCGCAAAGGGCTGCGCTCAAATTTCGCATTATCGACTATCGTAAGTGTCTGTCTTTTTTTGCTTTCATCGTGCAGGGTTATGTTGCATTAGACCTACAGCTGTCGTGACGGCGACGTGATAGAGGTGGGCGAGAACTCTGGGAGTGTTTTTATAATAGTGCGCACGCGAGAAAGTGAAGCAGGCGCAAAAAAAGAAAAACCTGGTCGTGATTAACTATTTGCCTTATTGTTAGGGTTTGACCCACAAATGTTTTGCCTGTTCTGCTGTTACAGAGCAGTAACAACTTTTTTTTTAAAGAGCAAAAGGTCCTCAAGGGTATACTGTCCAAGAGCCCACGGGCCTGGACATCACGGAGAGTTCGGTCCGCTAGCCATGTTTGGCCAGCTGGTTGAGCAACTCGCAGAGTGGTCTCCCGTAAAGAAGGGGATGGGTTGCATTTTGGGAGGAACTGCCTTGGGTTGGGGGCATTGCTACATGCAGAGCTTGAGGGTGGCCTTGGCTGCTTACAAGTTGCGCAGAGCGGGAGGGTAGAGGGGGGTAGCGATGGAGGAGGTAAGGATAGATGTATCAGTTTGTCTGCACTTGCCGCGAGACTGCAATGTATATTGTAGTTACGGTACGGATAGATCTTGACGAAACCAGTAGTATGTTTGTAGGCGAAAACGAGCACCCAGGAAGAGAACAGATTTTGTGCGCGTGGTGCCCGGTGGGTGCGGTAGAAATTGGTTTCGGATCTTCACGACAACTCCAGGACAGTACCTGCCAAATCTCTAGGGAGACTGAACGCGCAGCGCTGAACTAGTTGCGAACGTAGTGAGAAAACTTAAGCCGATGCTTTGTTTTCGTAATCTGTTATGGTTAAGAGCCTTGGGTTGTCTTTTGCCACGCTACCGTTTGTTCGAAACTGGAAAAGAAATCCACTTGACAAATGCAGCAGCGCCGCATGGATGACTAGGTGGGTTAACATCAAATAGTTCCATGATGCTGTTGCTTCTGCGAGAGTTTATAGAATTGCATAAACCTGTTATGGCACCCAATGCAGGGCGAGAGGCATGAAAATCCTCACGCATGAAGCCGTTTATTAGCCATTACCGCCACTCCGCTGCCATTATGGGCTGCTGCTGTAGACCAACCGCGCCTTTAAGAATGCATTCACAAGACTGTTAAACGGGATCCAAGCCATGGAGGCATGGCCAGGGCACAGCTAGCTGCCAGCACGTATCGTCGGCGTCGATACCCCGGCACATACGGCCAGAGAGCTGCGGACGAATGCACTGGACTGCTTCCCAGTCGAACACGTAGGGCCCACCATGTCTAGAGCCGCAGCCAAGTCGTGCTACCACGGCTGTCGCAGTCACTCTCGCACATCATAGTTGGAAACAACACTTGGGAACGCGTTCTCAGCAGTCACCAATGCGGCCGTGGTCGGTAAAAGCGGCTTCGAAGCAGGCAGTGTACGGAGTGGCCATCAGTCATTGAGAGCAGGATAAACACTGATTCGAGAACCACGCCTAAGCTTCTTCCAATGAGCTCGTGCGCAGCATGGCGCGGACCAAAGAGCTCATGTATATGGAAAGTTCGAAACCACAGAAGCTTGATTGGTATGACGCAACAGTTGACGGCGGGTTCATTTTCCCACTTGCAAAGGCCCGTGCCAAATCGTTGTGTATTTCTTGGGAACATTCGTGGCTCCATGCAGATCTTGTGGCCTCAATTCACGAACTGATGATAGTGTGCCGAACACATGCCTGCGCTTATGCGTATAAAAGATTTTTAACGTGATTTCTTCGTAATGCTTCATTTTTTTTGAGGAAAGTTATTACCAATAACATTGAGGTCATGCCCTGTGATTGGATAGCTGGGGATGCGCTCCGCCTTCGCCAGACACAGGGCCGACACTGTTGCAGTACAAACTCAGTCCAGACGGAGATTAATTAAGAATAAATTCCCGGCGAGCGCGCCTTTTTGACTGTCGTTGTCCGACGGTCTCTGGTGTTTGCGGGGTGGCGCGCTCCCAGGCCCGCTTCTCGGGGTATGGCAGGCGGCTATGGTCTCGTATCGAAACACAGCAGCTTGCACCCGAGAGGGGCCTGCTATCGAAGCTGCTGCGCCTCACGCTCCAGCTGGTGGAGCGAGCGCCACAGGCCGAGGACCCCGCAGGCCGATCGGTGGTTTTCACGCCATGCATTCCACCGCTGCTTGAGCTCGCCCCTTCGGCAGCGGGACTCAAGGCGGAGACGGCAGTCAGCCCGTGCGAGGTCACTCCTGCGTAATACGGACAGAGTGCGCCCGTGGACACGAGTTGACTCAAGACGAATGCATTCACAAGCCTTGTACTTCAGTCGCATTACTGATCGACTTTGAGCGGTGTTAACTTTCGCAGTCTTCGTTCTACTATTTTGGTTCTAAATGCTACTTAATAGCGAAGCCCGAAATGATGCCAGCTACACCTACAGTTTTTAAGCTCGCAAAACTTAATTTCCGAATTTGATTCCTCAGTGTGGTAAAATTTTACAATTGAGGCTTGTGTAAATCTCACTGCAGCGAATTGCTGTACACCAGTTCTAGCAAGCGTAGCTGGCCGATCAGTACTACATCAGGTCTGTGCACGAAGCTACTTCGCGCTTTCGAGAAAAAATCTTCATCAATTTCAACGCTGGGTAATGGGAGGCACCGGGCTTCACGAAGTGCCAGATACGGTCGATATAAGGAGGCCATGAAAATGCTGTGTGAAAATTCTACATCATCATGCCTGACTTTGAAATACTGCCAATTTTACCCTGATAGGCCAAGAGTCACTGAGAACACTTCTTTATTCCATACCTTTGCACGGGGAAACTGAAGTCGGGCACGAGTCAATGCCGCTTTTATGAAGCTTGCCGTTTCCGTGTTTCTGAGCGTTCTCTCACTTCAGGCTAGGGCAGGAAGTTTCAGTTTTGTGTCGTGTGCTGTACGCAGAATACTATCGGGACCCAGCCGACAACACAGCGTTAGCGGTGCTTTGTGTTACTGCTTTTCATTTACTGGACCGTATTTAGACACATGTGCACGCGTATACGTACACACGCCAGTACCCATAAATACAGATACGAGCACACTCAAGCTAGTCGCGTCCGAAATGGCATTTCTCATGACATTCACAGGGAAGTCACATGTTTTGCGTTTTCTTTGTGATCCTTGTTGTTTTCATGAATCATACGTGCCCTGCTTCACTCACCGGCAAGGCGGATCAGCAGTGAGCTGCTTGCTGACCGGCAGCCAGAGCCAATCGGCGGGGTCGTAAATCGCCGGCAGCTCGTCCCTGACGGCGTGCAGCTGGACGCTGGCGCTGTCTGCGTGCTCTCGTTCGAGACAGTTGAGGGCAGGCTGGACGGCCGCGCCAATGTACCCGACCATCTGCATGCATTAAGAGCGAGGTTAGTGTCAAGATGTGAAAATATCACGACCAGGGCTTCTGATAGCGACCCTACTACAGAGCTACAATGCAACGACTTCTGTTGTGATCATATTTCCTTTATCTTCGTCGCTGTTTCTGACTGTTTGAAGATACACCATGCTCTCGCCGCCGCTGGGCTTGAGCATGTCACAAAGAGCGAAAAAAAAAAACGGCGACAAACTTAAATCAGAATGGTTAAAATTGTTCTGAACCAGTGCATTCCTGCTTATTCAAAGTGGCACTGGACAGGATAAAGGATAGCCAGCTCGATTGCGCACTCGAGAAAAGTGTCGCGTCACACAAAATAAGGTCATGGATAATTACGCGAAACTAGAGGGCACACTACGCACAAAATAATTGCGAGCCTAAGAATCTACCTAGCGCTGATCCGGTGGGTTTTTGCATTTTAAGCTTATGTATTCTGTGCGCTACAATTTTCCAGAATGAACTGATATCGATTCGCCCCGCCATCCACACTGCTGAAAATCATAGACCGTCGTTAAATCGCATTTTTCTCCAGTATTTCAGGCGGTCTTAAGTTTTACACCATAGGCTTGTTGCTTTTCTACGTTATTTATTGTAAGTTATCTAGAAAAGCTTTACAATTTGCTTCGTGTATTTTCAATTACGACACTGGGCTCCTCTTTATCTGTACATAACGAGCCGCACTCCTACTCCAATTATCATAGCTGTCGTATCATGCGAGATAGCACGAAAGTTGAAAAGCCATCGCGGATGAATTAAAGAAAAATTTTCGAGACCTTATCGCTTTAACATGTGTTGATGCACATGCGCGGCATGTTTCGCCTCACTTCGATTGCTCCCTCAGTCTACAGTACACTAACTGTTCGGAGCTGGTGCACTAAGACTTCAGGGTCAAAACTGTGTGTCGCAAAGCGTCTGCATGTCTGCTTCCTTCCGGCACGTTTATTAGTTCGCACAGACTCTACAGTCGTGTTCACACAGCCTCATTACGATCAGTTATAGTGCATTGCCTTTGCAGCTTTTGTTTGTTCATTGTTCACTCGAAATTTTAGGCTAGCTGTACACCTGTCCTCGAAGGGTAGCACAGAGTGTTGCATGAGAATTTCTTTCCTTTCGAAGAATACTCAGTGATATCGTCAAAATATACCCGTCAGCAAGTTTTAAACTAGTACAATGATTTCGCCATTTTAATATCTATAAGTATTATCTATCATAACTATTTACGGCACAGTCTGCACAAATGCGCAGGTGCATAAAAACTTTTCGGAACGCCAAGGCAAACATTTGCACAGCTAAACTTGCCGGCTTAGCGCATTAATCAGCGAAAGCTGTTATAGCTGGTCGGAGCTGGTGCACTAAGACTTCAGGGTCAAAACTGTGTCGCAAAGCGTCTGCATGTGTGCTGCCTTGCGGCACGTTTATTAGTTCGGACAGACTCTACAGTCGTGTTCAGACAGCCTCATTACGATCAGTTATAGTGCATTGCATTTGCAACTTTTGTTTGTTCATTGTTCACTCGAAATTTTAGACTGGCTGTACACCTGTCCTCGAAGGGTACCACAGGGTGTTGCGTGATAATCTCATTCATTTCGAAGAATACTCAGTGATATCGTCAAAATATACCCGTCAGCAAGTTTTAAACTACTGCAATGATTTCGCCATTTTTTATGTTAAGTATTATATATCATAACTATTTATGGCACAGTCTGCACAAATGCGCAGGTGCAAAAAAATTTTTCGGAACGCCAAGGCAAACATTTGCAGAGCTAAACTTGCCGGCTTAGCGCATTAATCAGCGAAAGCTGTTATAGCTTAGATTTAGCTATTTGTTATCCTATTTTTCCGTCCTCTTCACCTTCTCTCTCTTTATCTCTCTCCGACTTGCCCTATCCATTCTCTCCCCAACAGTACAAGGAGATTTTCCTCTCCCCACTTAGCTGCCTGCCACGGTTGGCAGTAGACGGCCGTTTAGTTTAATTTAATGGAATTGAAATTAGAGCAAGGAAACCGGAGGGAACTCTTAAGCTCTGCTTTAAGAGTATGGCGCGATAGCGTTAATGGGTAATGCCCATACATGCGGAAATTGGCATTCTCAACTTTAAATTCGGAGGTCCACTGGAGTCCTCATACCACTCTTGGCGTAGTGGTTCAGCGGTTAAGCGATTCGCCACTGCCCTGCGATGGCAGATGCTGCCACCGGTGAGGCTTCTTCCCGAGCAACCTCTCGCGAGAAATCATTATTTAACTGCCACCCGCCACGGTGGTCAGTTTGCTCAAAATCTAACGGGCAGGTTGCGATGGCACAAGGTCACGTGACATAGATGGCCCACCTAGGTTGCTTCTCCGGGTTTTTTTTCGCACACAACACCTACGCTGATGAAAAAGACCACGCGCCGTATTTTCTGAAAAAAAAAAGGAGCCTTAACGCTTTCTCGTTAATATTGATTTAAAATAAATTTCTTCCCGAAGTAATTATCGTCGTACCGCTGACGCTGTAGATGGAACGGCAGAACGGCTGAACCAAGGCTCTAAGGGCTTTCAATATAACACGCTTATGTTCTGGCCCAGCCCATTGTGAGGATTTGGGAAACAAACCTGCCAGCTATTTCGGAAAAACAAAATTAAAGCTGGAGGGAACACTTAAGCTCCCCCTTAAAGTTATGACGCGATAGCGTAGTGGGCTAATTCCCATATCTGCAGAATGTCATTCTCTACATTACATTGGTAGATCCCTGGGAGTCCTCATACTCCTCCTGGCGCATTAGGCGATGCGCCACTGCCCTGCGGTGGCAGGCGCTTCCAGCGGTGGGCCTTGTGTAGCTCAGGTTGCTCTTCCCGAGCGAGCAATCGTTAACGTCACTGACACCTGCCACGGTGGGCAGTTTGCTCACTATCTGACGGGCAGGTTGCGATGGCACAAGGTCACGTGACCTAGTTGGCCCACCTGCCGCCTATGTCGCTCTCTGGGCTCCACCCGCCAGAGTCATGCAAATGAATTTTCGCTCACAACGCCAACAAGGCCGACAACGCCGACTACGCCAACACCAACGCCGGTTTTTCTGGGTAACGGGGCCTTTAACGCTATCGCGTTAATACAACTCCCATCTCTTCATCCAAAGGCCCATGTTTGAAAACTTCCCGGATGTCACTCGAAGACTTCTCCCAGCTGCAAGAAGTGTGACGTTTGCTTTTCTTTGACCATGAAGGGAACTAGTTTACATATTTAACACAAGAGCATTAGTACCCTCCTGTCAGAACAAAAATGTCCGGCGTCGGCGTCAACCGTTCGAAGCCTCACACTTCGCAGCCAGAGCGGCCGGAGCAGCTAGAGAAACCGCTCCGGCTGCTGACGCGATATGACGCGAATGACGCGATATGGTATTAACGCTATTGCTTGATAGCGTTAAGCCGGAAGTGTCCCCTCAAGCTTTTTTTTTAATACCGAGGCATAGGCTTCCTCTAACTTGATGCATCGGGTATCATCGATGATACCTGCTGTGGTGACAGATTTATGAACAAAAATACAACCCACTTATTCATTTTTCTAATTAGGATTTATTTCTTCGTGGTTTTATGTTGGACATTATGTCAGACGACCTTAAAGAGTAGTAACTGAACAAAGAATTAAAAGCGACCCCATTAATTTCTTTATGGCCAGGTAAAGGATAACAATGCGTGAAAACTTTGTTAAATATTTGTAAAAGTCAGAAATTTTAGCGTTTCTTTGGCTTTAGTAGTCGAAATATGATGTGTTTTGTCATCTACTTGAATTAGAGAGAAAAGAACATGACACTCCGACCGAAGTCTCGTGAGTAAGGAACCCGCGTTTCGGGGCCGACATCTTCAGGTTTGAATGGATGGGGCAAGAGAGATGCTTTTTAAAGCTTCTTTTCGTCCACAGTGGGGTTGCGAACAACACTGTTCGCGGTTGCCGGGGACGACCTTTGCAGCGTCACGGCGGCCATATGAATACGCCGATGGAAGGCAGCCTTGAGATCTGTCTACGTTGCCGAGTGTGTTTTGTATGGGTCAGAGTTACATGTCCTAGAATATAATTGAGTTTATTGGCACGATTGTCAAGCTGTAAATGGGTGGCGGTAAAGATCAAATGGAAGCAGAGATGCTGCCGACATGAAGCACACGGCGAGACCACAGGCGCGTGTTTCGCATACCTGCGTCGTGGCGTCGGCAGTGCTGGGCCGTGAGCAGGGACGGAACAGCGTGACGTGCACGTCTCGGAGCTGGCGGTGGCTGCGCGGAGCCGCGGACACGACAGACGTAGGCAGCGCGTCACTCAGCTGGCGAGTGTTTCCGGAGTCGGGCCTTTCGTCACTGTGACGCTCAGCTGCGGTGAACAGGTATGCTTCTCTATTATTCTGTGCTGAGATTGAACAGAGAGACGTCAATCACAAGTGGTCACTCACCTGGAAGGAAAACGAAGAGAGCACCCTGATCTGGAGCAAACTTGTATTTCGCTGGATCCAGGCTGCAGAGGTAGAGAAATGTGCGAGACATTTTCGAGCCAACCCAGCAGCTCTGACATTTGGGACACAAGCTTCATTTTGTGGCGACAAGAAAAGGCCATCTGCTGTGCTGCCAAGAGCTTCGCCTGGGTGCGAGTCATGGAAAACCTGACCAGGATCGTCCGAATGAAAAACTAACTACAGATGGCACCAAGCAGATGTAAGAAAGTGGCCGGCTAAGCATTGTGAATTGATTGTGGGGTTTAACGTCACCAAATTGGCTGCGAAAGATGCCGTAATGGAGGCCTTCGGATTAAGTTAGCCAACCTGGGGTTCTTTAATGTGCACTGATATTACTCAACACAGAGACTCCTTCGCCGTTTAGCCTCTATCGAAACGCGGCCGCCGCAAGAAATTGGAGACAAGCGCGTCTGGATCAGCATCATCCAGCTGAGGGGTGTGCCTTTGTGGCTCTTGCTGTGTCACTTTAAGGATCTGCGTCTGAACGCTACCACCGCAGTTTTTTTTTATACGTTAACATTAGAAGTCCCACCGTGTCCGGTGTTAGGCGGCGTAGCGTTATGCACACTTACCACCTGCCATATGCCTACGTTTGGCAGGTGGCAAAAGGGGAAGAGAGAAATCTTATTTGTAGGGGAGAGGAAGGAGGGGCCTGACGGTTGCTGCCACGGGAAGATGAAAAAAAAATGACCTTGTAAAATTGACAGTGACTGAATGTGAATGTGTAATGATTGAACGTGAAGTTATATTATATAAATAATAAAATATGAAGGAAAGGTAAGAGATGAGCACTTAAAATATCTCAAGAAAAAAACCATCTGACGCATAGTCATTGCATAATGATAATTAGGCACTCGTGTAACTCTTCCATTATATTTTGCTGCTCTCTCTTAGAATCACAAATGTGACCTCACAATCTTTATTTCTACAACGACATCCCACTCACGAGCATTCGCAGGCAGCCCACTATCGTGCTGTTATTTCTCTATTGGTTTGAGTTCTCCAGGCTGCATGGCTCCACATGTAGCGTTTGGTTGTCGTCACTCCCTCATTTCACGTTAGCCTGTCCATGAACTTACATCGGTCACGACGTTTAGATTCTGATCTTGCGGCGACTACGCCGGAAGAACAGAAGCTAAGGATATAGTCACTGTATTTGTGTACAGGAAGTGGATATAAACAGAGCATGCAATTCGATGAACCGATAACCGATGGTGCTCTAGGATAACGTTGTGGCTTCAGACAGGAGGCAATCCTAACAGGTGGGTGGAACTGAGTCAGATAGGTTAGTGAGATCAGGAAGCTTGCAGAGATAAGTGGCCGCAGCTGGCGCAAGTGGTGGTTAATCTCTGTCCAATGGGAAAGGCGCTTGTGCCGCTGCGGACGTTATTGGGCGCATGGCCACGAAGATTACATTTACGGGGCACAGCTAACGTGGTGAAAATGTCCGTATGCGGCTTTTATCAGCACTTTTAACGGTGCGGAATGTTTACAACGCAACAATGGTGCATCGGAATGCGTCGACAACTCGGACTCTGAGCTTCCAGTGGTTCTGAACCGACGCTTCGCTCTCGTCAGCACAAAGCGAGTTTTAGTAATCCTTTCGATTCGAATACACCATTATTACAACAAAGTTTTAGTACACTTCGCGGTCAAATTACCGAGAGTTACTCGTACCAGCAAAAAAAAAAAAGCAGGAGTAACGGGAAAAAAATCTCAACGGGCACAACAATCCACATGCAGCTATCTGACACTATTGCTGATGAAAACTTATTCAAAGGGAGAATGCCTCATATACTCACGTTTTGCTCACACACTTTAATCTTGTCGAAGGACCTGGGCAGGCCGTGGGTGATGCGCAATGTTTCTTGCGCCATGCCACGATGGTTGCTATAAAAGCTCAGCGCCTGTCGATAGAGCAAGCACAGCTGCATTAGTAAAAACACTCGGACTAAAATAGACAAGGCACAGGATAATACGGAGAGGCTTCCTCTCGCTTCAGAATACTTATTTATATCTAAAAAGTACGCTAGACCTAACTGAAACCCCAGAATTCAACTCTCTGTTTTATCTCAAGACTAGGAAAGATCTAACCTGGACTGTTATGTTTTCAAGTCATACAAAAGTTAGTTTCACTGAAGGTTTCCAAGAAGCTTCTCACTCCGACATACGATATCATCATCATCATGATCCCAACCGCAGCTAGCGCCTACGCTTTCATGCGCCAGCTGCGGCCATCTTATCCCTGCAACTTCCCTATCTCATGAGCCTACCTGACTGTTGTGCCACCTCCTGCTACTCTTCTTGTCCTCTTGGAATCTCTCCGCCACTTCGTGGATTTTCTTATATTTCTGAGGCTTTCTTTTCTACGAGAAAAAATAATCTAAATGACGTATCAGAATACTAGCTGACGATTTAGAAGCTTTTTAGGACGCTCTGCAATAGGCAGTGGAATTGTTTCAAAATGCATACAAAATGCGTTCAACATGGTTCAACACATGTTCAGCTACTGCGCCTGGATACGTTTTGAAACCTTGGCTAAAATGAGACCTTATCCACCGCGGTGGATCAGTGGTTAGGCGCTTGGCTAGAGCCAGCGGACCCGGGTTCAAACCCAGTCAAGGCGGCATCGTTTCGATGGAGGCGAAAAATGCAGAGTCCATATTCATTTCCTTTTCCTGATTCAAGCTAGGACATCACAAACTCACTTTAGAATCATATCCTCCTCTGCTGTGACTAAAGCTATAAACCAAGACGTAAAAATATAATGCACAGATGAGCAGAAGCGACATAACTTTGAAAATAGAGTGTAATAAACGCAGAAAGAATAGAACCGGACACGTAAATTGCGCTGTGCGTTGGCGGTTGTGTCCTCCTACAAATTGAGGCAATTATGCACCTTTCTTTTCTCAAACCCAGCGGAAGGAATGGAAAGGCGCGTTACTGGCTTCCTGGGTCAGTGGACACTTCAATCGCTCTGAGGAACGTGGCGAAAGGGAGTCAGGCAGCCTAAAGCTCCAGGCGTGGTGATGACTTCTTATGAGGGCCGCGCTTCGGCCAGGGGTTTGAACTTCCAACCGGTTCACTAGTTCAGTGGTCACCTCAATCGCGCTTTGAGGTGCATGGCGTTGGCGACGCTGGCGGCCTATTCGGCTGCGGTTCGGCCGCGGGTTTCTGATGACGGCGGGGTTTTCGCGCGATGAGCCAGGTAAAGTTCTGCCATTAAAAAGCAGACGAACGTCGTTCTAAGCACGCATATAATTAGCCGCCGCGGTGGCTCAGTAGTTAGGGCGCTCGACTACTGATCCGGATTTACCCGCCGCGGTGGCTCAGTGGTTAGGGCGCTCGACTACTGATCCGGAGTTCCCGGGTTCGAACCCGACCGCGGCGGCTGCGTTTTTATGGAGGAAAAACGCTAAGGCGCCCGTGTGCTGTGCGATGTCAGTGCAGCGTTAAAGATCCCCAGGTGGTCGAAATTATGCCGGAGCCCTCCACTACGGCACCTATTCTTCTTTTCTTCTTTCACTCCCTCCTTTATCCCTTCCCTTACGGCGCGGTTCAGGTTTCCAACGATATATGAGACAGATACTGCGCCATTTCCTTTCCCCAAAAACCAATTATTATTATTAGTTCCCGGGTTAGAACCCGACCGCGGCGGCTGCGTTTTTATGGAGGAAAAACGCTAAGGCGCCCGTGTGCTGTGCGATGGCAGTGCAAGTTAAAGATGCCCAGGTGGTCGAAACTATTTCCAGAGCCCTCCTGCGGCACATTTTTCTTCCTTTCTTCTTTCATTCCCTTCTTATGTCTTCTCTTACGGTGCGGTTCAGGTGCCCAACGATATATGAGACAGATCCTGCGCCATTTCCTTTCCCCTAAAACTAATTTATTATTATTATTATCATTATTATTAAGCACGTATCTAAATAGCCCGGGAATGATTCAGGAGAATATACCTGATACCTGATTTAGTATCTGATGCGGGTCCTTGTACCCAAGATATTCTTATTTTTTGGAAAATGGCGGAATGCTTGAAGCACTCTGGCACGGGTCGGGCCCGGTATTGCATAGCCTCTGGGATCGGCCCGGGGCATAAAAGCGCGCACCTTTTTCTTTCTATCTTTTCATCCTTTAACTGTCCTACTTTCAGCATGCGGCAGCCAGCGTGGTTCGGCTTGAGCCAGTATGCAGGCCAGTACGCTTTCCTTTTATTTCTTCCTGTCTGCAACAGCAGCAACAGCAGGGAGGGGGCCTGCGGTAGCTGTCATAACAGGCGTTCGCTTCGGCGGGCACGGTTGTTGCGACACGCGTCCTTTCAGTATTCCCCCCCTCCCCCACCCCACATCTCAACTGTCCTAGTGTCTGGACGTGGCAGCGACTGTGGTTCAGCTTGAGCCAGAGGGAAGTTGTTGCGACTGCAGGAATTAAACTGAAAGTACACGGGCCTGCCCACTGGCTCAAGCTGAGCCACAAAGGCTGCAACATGCAGGCCCGTGCTCTATCCTTTTCATTCTTCCTTCAGTCGCAACAGCTAGGAGCGCGGATGGCGGTAATGCTGCTTCTGCAAAGCATCTAATGGTGATAATTATCAGAGAGACGAGGCAGACCGCAATTAATTTTCTGAAACGTTCACCGTATTCCAGATAAACAAGCTGTGGACGACAATTATAGTACATTGACGCTGGGAGGTTCCCCCGAAGGTTTAAGTTTTCATGTCCACCAAATTTTCCGCGTTTGTTGTTGGTCATTCTTTCATTATCACTCTTTGTGTTAAATCACGATTGTTGAGTTTGCGCGCTGGTTGCCTTGCCCAAGCGTGTGTGTATCATTTGGATGATCAATTGCTTTCATGTGGGTCGGGCACTCATTTAATCTGGGGACTTATAAAGTAAGAATAATGCTGTTATCAAGTGGATAGTGCAGAAGGCGTCTCTGGTCTGTAAAAGTAGCGCCTACTTCCGATGTTCTGACTATTGAAGAAATTGCGTTTGTTGTGTGATAAGCTTGTTGTGATACGGCTCAGTTGATGCATAAAATATAGGGGTTTGGTGAAATAAACTTCAGTTGCAAGTTGGCGCCCGTCCTGTTGTGTTCGTGCCTCTTTGTCTTTGTCGTTTTAGCGCCGTCCTAACCTCTTTCAAGCTATAAGAAACTTCCGCGTGAACCACGTGAAGACATCCTGAGCGCTTAAATGGAGATTGACAGGTGGATGCGAACCTCAGTCGGGACTCCTGTGCACGCCCCGGGGTTCTGCATTACTTCTCGAGGCATGGTCAGCGGGCCTGGCTCCATCTCGCGCATAGGCCGTGTGCGGGTTGTGGTAGCGCCCCAAGAGAAGACAGCGGCTTTGTTTCAGCGTTAACCTGAAAAAAGGGGACTTAGACACAGTGTACTAGTAAACCGTTTCAGTATTAAGTGGAAAGAAATAACAGTAGACATAGTGAACTAGCAATCTTTACTCTAGCGTTAAGAGAAAGAAAACGAGAGATTCGCAAATAGTGAAGTGGGGAAAAATGCGCTTTATCATCCACAACTTGAATCCAATAGGAAGGCTACTGAAGGAATAAGAGAAAGCTCTCAAGAAACCGCTTTACTTTTCAAGTGGAGGGCCGGATGATTGAAACGGCAATAAAACAGACAAGAGGTGAACAATGCAGAAAGTATTTACTCTTGCCCTGTGGTAAAGAAGTGATGACTATAAAAATGTGTCATCACTGCACGTAAACAGATGACAGCACTTGGCGCAAGTCTGAGGCAGATATTTATTCCGCGTGAGAGGAATTAGCTTCTCCTCCTAAGCAGTGTGGTCTTGACATACGGGGACTTGCAGTTCCAAGCGCACAATTTTTATCATTCGCACGCCGCGGTGTCTCAGTGGCGTTGGCTTTCGGCGGCTGATCCCAAGTACAGTTGTCGATATCGGCCGCGAAGGTTGTATATCCATGAAAGTGTTAGCCCACGTTAGCCCTCGTTAAAGAACTCCAGGTGGCGTAAGTTGTGGGCAGTGGCTTTGATACCTCAGCCTGGGGACTGAATTTAAAGCTTAATGGCCGTTCTAGTGCGAAAAACCCTTAGCCGCACTCTACGGGTTGTGTGAAGCCTCTGAGCAGCAAGTTCAACCAGCTCACTGGGCTAGTGGATACGTTAATCGCACAGTGAATTGGCAATGGCTTCCCTGTCAGTGCACGTTAAAGGTCCCCAGGTGCTCGCCGCGGTGGCTCAGTGGTTAGGCCGCTCGGCTACTGATCCGGAGTTCCCGGGTTCGAAGCCGACTGCGGCGGCTGCGTTTTTATGGAAGAAAAACGCTTAGGCGCCCGTGTGCTGTGCGATGTCAGTGCACGTTAAAGATCCCCAGGTAGTCGAAATTATTCCGGAGCCCTCCACAACGGCAGCTCTCTTCATTTCTTCTTTCACTCCCTCTTTTATCCCTTCTCTTACAGCGCGGTTCAGGTCTCCAACGATATATGAGACAGATACTGCGCCATTTCCTTTCCAAAAAATCCAATTATTATTATTCAGGTGCTCGAAATTGTTCCGGAGCCCTCCACTATGACACCTCTTTCTTCCTTTCTTTTTTCACTCTCTTCTTTATCCCTTCCCTTACGGCGCGGTTCTGGTATCCGCCGGTATGTGAGACAGATACTGCGCCATTTCCTTTCCCCCAGAACCAAGTTTCATTTCCATCCATGTGCGAAATTATTCCGGAGCCTATTACGATACCTCTGTCTTCAATCGCTACAACCTGCCTCCCTTCACTGACGGTGCGGTTAAGGTGTCCGCCTAGAAGTGAGGGACAAAAAATTTGCAGCGAGTCGATGTGAGACTGTTACAGCGCCAATTCCTTTCCTCAAAAACCACTAATTTGAGGAACTGTTTTTTTGTTTTTTAGAGATCCCCAGGTGGTCGAAATTATTCCAGAGCCCTCCACTACGGCACCTCTTCTTCCTTTATTCTTTCACTCCCTACTTTATTCCTTCCTTGACAGCGCGGTTCAGGTGTCCAACGATATATGAGACAGATACTGCGCCATTTCCTTTCCCCCCAAAACCAATTATTATTATTTCTTGTCCATTCGCTCCGGAACAGCTCGATGCACTTAACGGAAAGGTTAAAAATGGTGTATGGGGTTAATGTCCCAAAGCGACTCAGGCTATGAGGGACGCCTTAGTAGAGAGCTCTGTAAAATTTCAGCCCCCTGGGGAACGTGCATTGACAGCGCACAGCACACGGGCCTCTAGCATTTCGCACCGATTGCGCCGCTGTAGGGACTAACTTAACGGGCGAAGATGGTAGCTTTAGGCCTAACGGACTGCGTTGACGGGCTCTTGGCTCCGTCGTACCCTCTTGTTGCTGATGAAAAGGCGGCAAAACTACGCAGTCATTCGCGCTGTAGATGTTCTATCCGAAACACCCTGCATAATTGCGGGAAGAAAGAGCACCGTCCTGCTAGAGAAGCTCGGTCGCATCGGTGGTTAACCGATGACCCTGATATCGCTTGCGACTGCGTAGGAGCTAAAAAGCCTGACGCCAAACAGATCGGTGTTTGCCCCGAAGGAAGCCGATATCAGAGAGCGTCGCCAAGAGAATGAGGCTGAGTGCAAAAAGCTTTCCTTACCTGGCGGAGGTCGGCGAGGTGCGGAGAGACGGCCCTCGAGGCGGCGACGAGGCAAGATCTCGGCGTCCTCACTTGGGACACCTAGGCCCGGTCGCGCTAAACCCTGCCGAACACACAATAAAGTCATTACTCACTGACTTGGCGGAGGTCGTATTGCTGAGCTGAAGGAACGCACAAAGGAACGACTGCTGAGCACGAGAGGAACGCGTGAGGAACGTGGCGATGAGCGCGTGGCTCGAGCTGTTGGCGAAGCGAGCGGGTGAAAAAAAGACAAGGCTGAAAAATAAAAGACAGTTTGCATCAAAGCCAAATGAGATGGCTTTAATTCACGTTTTTTTAAAACCTCAGGTGTTTTTCGCACGTTCC
Source organism: Amblyomma americanum (assembly GCA_030143305.2). Taxonomy (NCBI): domain Eukaryota; kingdom Metazoa; phylum Arthropoda; class Arachnida; order Ixodida; family Ixodidae; genus Amblyomma; species Amblyomma americanum. The sequence continues at coordinate 116,812 of JARKHS020008389.1, forward strand.
TCTATAATACCGCGTCGGCGGCGCCTTCGATGACGTTTCGTGAGCGAGCGCACCACCCCACGTTGTTTTTTTTTTAGCATATACCCATTTGGGGGATTAGCCAAGGTGTAGTGGCGTAAACAAGAGAATTTCCATAAGCGATTACGACAAAATATTAGCGCCAAGCGTGAATTTTGAAAAGTATATGGTTTAAAAACGAGGGAATAAAATTTAAAGTAATAAACCAAATATTGCGGTGATCTCGTCGTTTTTAAGGGGAGCGCGCGGTTGCGACAAGAAGGCGCGATTTGCGATTTCTTTTTATTCGAGAAGTGTGTCATGAGGGAGATGTTGAGAAAGGGAGAATGGAATGCAGGAGATAGTAAGTTAAAAGGAGGAGTGAAGTCCAGTTTTGCTCGCTGAGAGAGAGAGAGAGAGAGAAAAACATTAATTGAAATCTCAATGAGATTGTCGCTGGGCCGTCGTCTTCATCGTTGACGCCTGGCCTCGTTGAGAAAGTCGCAGAGGTTTTCGGTGTAGTGGTTGTCCAATGTTCACTTCTCATAATCACATTCGCAGGTATGCTGCATGTCCACCTCCCTGAGGAGGCGTTTTCTGAGAGAAGCCGTTGCTGGGCACGTCCACAACAAGTGCTGCACATCACAAATGTACGGTGCAGCGCCACAGTGAGGGCATCTGTCACTTGGTGGCATATCTTTCGACGCCACCGATCAAGGACAACATGGGCGGCAGTAGGTTTGGTGGGTGGACGAGATTAAGAAGTTTGCAGACATGGGATAAATGTAGCTGGTAAAGGCCAGGGTTAATATGGAGAGACATGGTAGAGGCCTTTGGTCTGCAGTGGGCGTAGTCAGGCTGATGATGATGATTATGATGATGATGATTTTGGAGTTGCTGAAGATGATGCTCTCTTGGGTATGCGCTAGGGTGAGGGCTATCGCCGCCTCTTCCGTTTCAGAGGATTTCGTCTCAAACGCTAATCATCATCAACTTTAAATTGAGCGTGACTGTGATCGAAGGCTTTTTTAACCCGACTTCAGTGAAGCGCACCTGAGGATATAACAGGAGTTTAAAGTTCCTGGGCACACGATCGTCCCATTAAGAGTTTCAATTTTGCGCAAGCTTCATCATCTGTCAACAAGTTTCAAGTTTGCCGCCCCTAGCATGAGACAATAGCTAAGCACACGGCGTTTAAAGGGACCCTGAAATGATATCGATGGCCACATTCTACTGCAACAGATTTGAAGATGAGGTCTTTGTCAGATTCCAGCCAAACTTGAAATCTCTGCGTAGATTCTATAGTTTAGATGTAATTTTAAACAATTTTATTTTTAAGATAGCTGCTCGAAGTAGCTCGAAACCGATCAGGGCGACACCTCACCACGCATCCCTTACCCCGATGACGTCAGTGGGCAGTTTAGGCTCGCCCAGACTGTTTTCCTTGGGCCAGCGTGTGCGTTTCAATCTGCGGTTGTGCCGAAGAATCTTATGTAGGTTATGCGTTAGTCTCGGGTTGCGTATATTACCTCCCCCCCCCCCCCATATTCTTCCAGCCCTTAACTACCGCTGCCCGAGATCAGCTGCTTCAGTATCCTGCTTTCCTTTTTATTGTTTTAATAATTCACTTACCACTACTCAGTCGCGGGGCAATTTCTAGCGATTTTTCCCATCTAGATAATCGACTGAATATGTGCTTTAACAACTACACAGGTGGCCAAACCAGCAGGGCCGTATTAAGAGATGGGCTATCGAAATCTTGGTGATGCGCGATTAGTTCTGAGCGGGTTTATGCAACTGCGTGAACAGACTATGATGACATAATACAGGAACAGTGAACACGCAGACCCCGCCGCGATGGGTCAGTGATTAGTTGTACCCGTATGCTGGGCGATGTCAGTGGAGGTTGAAGATCCCTAGGCGATCGAAATTATTCAGGAGCCCTTCACTATGACACCTCTCAGCTTATTTCTTCTCACTACCTCCTCTCTTCCCTTCTGCCTTCGCCTCCTTTCTCGGGCGTTATTCAGAAAGCGGTGAGGCATCTCGACCAAGCAATTTATTTCCAATGGCGGTTACCGCGCAGCATGTCTGTAATGGGAAAGCCCTGGGGGTAAAAAAAAAAAAATGAAATTGCGTGCTGCTATCGTTGGTACCACAACAGCCTGTAGAATGCACTCACGAGCGCTTATGACACGAGAACACCGAGTCTGGATGCAAGATGTAATGGCTTGTTGAAGGCACTGTTCACAGTGTCGGAGTTAAACAAATCACCCCGGCTGGTCGAAAAGAACTACGGTGGAACGCGGTGAGCTACTTCCTAATTGCCCAAACGGAGGGAGCACCGTGTGACAAACAGCCGCCATGTCTTGCGATCCCACTCTGTAGATTTTGCTTCTTTGCATGCACTCCTGCGCTAAAACGTTCAGCAGTGATGTCTGCGGTCTGTAGATAGCAGCCTCGAAGCGGGAAGGGCTCCGCAGTGGACATCTGGAGTTGAGAAGATTAAGAAGTGTATTCACAGCTCACGCACGAGCTTTTCTTCCACTGGTCTGGAGCAGGGCATGGAGATGAGCGCCTGAGCCCACCTGCGAAACTACGAGGCTCCTCAGAACAAGACGTCGCCGTTTGTGGGGTCATCAGTCCCATTTGCGGACTGTCAAGCGCGACAGCGCCTTTTTTGGCAATGATCGAGATTCCGTCGAGATGTTTTTGCCGACGGTACCGTGACTGCGCTTGTATAGTCAAGCTTATGTGCAATTATTCAGAAATATTTGGGTTGTCAAATAGTGTTTGTTGTTCGCTGAGGAAATTGATAACCAATAAACAATATTGCAGTGATATAGAGCAGTCGGGTAATCGGGATGCGTTTCAGGTCCTGGAGAAATGGAAAATGAACTCAGTCCAGACGGAGGATCGCGGAGAAAAAAATCGTCGGGCAGCACGTCGCTTCGATTTGTTGCTGTCCGACGAGTTAAGGCGTCGATGCCACGACGCGCGCCCGGGACCGCTTCTCGGGGTGGGGCAGGCCGTCCGTGACCTCGTATCGAAACACAGCGGCCTGCACCCCGAAGCGGCCGCCTATTGGAGCAGCAGTGCTAAGCCCTGGTTGTGCACACCGCACCGTAGGTGGTAGAGCGTGCGCCATACGCCGGAGGCAGCGCAGACCGAGTAGATGTTTCTCATCGTGTCAGCAATGAGGTCGCTTCCGGAACTTCGCCGCTGCTCGCATTCGCGCCCACACAAGTCGAAGGTGATACAGCGGTCGTCCAAGACGTGGTCATACCTGCACAGTGTGGGCACAGTGTGTGTTTAAGCAGCAGCACGCTATACAAAAATGCGCTTGCAAGCTGTCCTTTCCAAAAGCACTTGTAAGGGCCTCAACTTTGCTAGGTTTTGAAGACATCGTTCAATTCCTTTCTTCTTGAGAGTTAAAGGTGAAGCATGGCTCCCACAACGCGAAGAAAGTTCTTTTTCTAAGATAACCTATAAACAAATTACAAAAAATTACAATTTTAAACTATCACGGAATAAATAAAGAAAGGCACTACGAAGAGCGTAATGGTAAGGTTAAGTGGCTGAGGGCTCTCATCTTTCTCAAAATCTTTTCGCGAAACATAAAATATACGGCCGGAAAAATGAAAAGGCGGTGATTCTGTGAAAACGCGTACGTACGTTACAATAGAACGATGCCGCGGGAGAGGAAAAAGTGACAGGACAATCACGAAACCTATTTATAGTGGTTAACCTGACGTCGCTTCTGGAGGGTAGAGGTGGGTTGGGAAGTGGGTTGAGGATGGCTTTGCGGTGGTCTCAGAGGCTACGGTACACCTCAATTCACTTCAAAATAACGGCAACCATTCCTTGTTGATGTGGACGTCAAGAGTTTGAATCCAAGCGGAGGGGAATATTTGGAAGTCGGTTTTTCTCAGCCAGGTTACTCTCTATATATTTCTTTTTTGCTGCCGAGCTAGAGATAACATACCCAAGAAAGTGCCAGAGAATCTAGTTTTTGCTGACTAAAACAACACAATTGCTGCTAGTTTTCCTCCGGAATTCCTTTAAGCTCACGCATTCCGGCTTTTTTATACGACCATTTAATTCATTCATAGCCATAAAATGGTCCTGCTGTCGAGCGGAACGCCTTTCGAAAGCATGACATAGTTCCTGAACAACATCGCTTGCACTCAATGTTTCTGTGATGGCATTAAGTGAACGATGATAAGAAGAAATTTTTAAACTACCCATGTCCTTTGCCACAGAACTATACTTTACCGCGAGAGTAAAATAACAAATTGGGGATGCTGTCAGCTAACCTTTTCTGGGCTACCTACCTGTAAAAAAAATTCTTTACCGTTGTGGTAATGCGCATTGCGGCGTCAAGTGGAGAGGGGGGGGTGGCGGGGGGTACTAAATTCTGATGGCAGTCAGAGGGTTTAGTAACTTCTGGTCGGTGTGTGGGATGTGTGGCGCTTGTGCCACTGCACTGGCATTAGTGCCATTGGTGAGCTCCAGTGAATACTTTTTGCTGAATGTCGGAGTGGCCGGGTATAATAAGGAATGATGGGTTATGGTGGTAGGGTTGAAAGGTAGGAACGTAGGCAACTCACAGCCACGCACTGTCGCCCATTTATATTAAAAAAGATTGGTTTGCCGGAAATGGAAGGGACAGTAATTGTTTGACTTCTGGGTGGACACCTCAACCGAACCATGAGGGAAAAGAAGATAGCGAAAGTTAAAGAAGACAGAGAGAAAGAGGTCTCGTAGTTGAGGGCTCCGGAATGATATCGACCAAACGGGGACCTAACGGGCACTGACATCGCGGGCTGCCAGCGTCATGAGCCTCCGGGACATGAACGTTTGAGTGCAGTGGGACCGCGCGGGGGCGCAAGGACATGCGCGTCCTGAACTCCCGTGTGTCTAATAAAGTTTCCACCACCACAACTAACATCGCACAGCATACCGGCGCCTTTTGCGCCTAGCCTCCAGTGAAGCGCGGCCGTCACGGCACCTTTCCAATCCGGGAACTCTGGCTCAGTAGCCGAGCGCTCCATGCACTGAGCCGCCGCGGTGGGTTCCACATTTCAAAGGTGGTCACCAGGCGCCACGACGTAAATTGGCGAGGGAAGGAGCAAGGAGAGAGGGTGGAGTGGGGAGAAAAAAGAGGAATAGTGGGGACGACGATGGCGACTTGATTTCACCGAACGTGGCGCATACTGCTCTCGCTGCGATACTCAGCATCTGGATTCTTCGCAGTTTTCTACCTACCTAAATATACGGTACTAAGTTTTTTAGAATGCCAGGTGAAGTGACTGGTATAAAATTTCTGCCATTCGAAAACAAAAATATTTATAAGTACTGGAATGAAAGCTCGACATTGATACTCGATTTATTCTTTTACACAAAATGTGTCTCAGTCTCGGTAACAAATAATGGGTATAAGTATGGGCTGGACTGTACCTGTCAGGTTATTTGAAACCAAATATGTTTACAATTTATACTTGATTATTTGTGGTAGTATTTCATGAATGGTGCTTTCTTGAAACAAATGGAATCAATTTTTTTTACTTAAAAACGAACAAAGTGGAACTTAATGACATTTAAGACAATTTACGCTTACGCAGCTACTAAAGAAAACCTCGACAGTAACACTTAAATTCTGGCGTCAGGCCCCAGACTTTCTCATCTGCCATGCACGATCACCTTGCCACCAGGTGCCAGCACTTGTTAAAATATGTACTATTCCAACGTCAGCAATATCTGCGACACTTTTAGACCCTCTATCAAAATATTTGAGCGATTCACTAGAACATGTAAATCTGTTTTGTGAGTGCAACTTGATGATGATGATTATGCAATAGTTGTCTCTTAAATTGGCAATGGGTACGCAGGTGACATCCGTGTGCTCCTGGTGCATTTGCTTGGAGAAGCCGGAGGTGGGCCTGAGCCGAACCACCTCTCATGAAACGGTCATCACTTTGTCTCTGGACGACGTCCCGGTGCCTCCCGTGCGATGCTACGGATGCACGGTTGATTATCTTTCAACGCTTTCGCGAGCTGCGGGTTCCGCCATTGTGTCGCACTCGCTGTGACAATTTTTGCGTACAAATGTGCTTATGTCTGTATGCATAGACTTACACAGGAGCTTAGGGATAGGCCTACTGTACCGATGCATTTTCATATACATCGTGGTATTACCAGCACTTCTTTCAGCGACCCTCCGCCTGGTTCGTCTTTCCCTGTCGCTTTTTTGCGGAATATATGCGGGTTGCTTCTCTCACCCTCGGCGTGGATTAGCGCTGAGCTGTTTGCCGAGTTGTTCCGAGCGCGACTTGCTGCGGTGGTAAATTGAGGGCAGCTCATCGCTGACAGTGAAGAGCTGGGCGTCGGCGCTGACTCCATGCTCCTCTTCGGTGGAGCTCTGGGCAGGCTCGGGGGCAGAAGTTAAGATCTCAGTGGTCTGCGCCTGCAATAACGAAGGAGTCATTCCCAATATGTCAGAATATCTGGTGCATGGCCTCTGAAAACGGCCAGACTGCTTTGCGTTTCCGAGTATTAGAGGTGCTGCTGGTGTACACCTTAAGATAAAGTGATATCGTCACAAAGCTACGAAGGATAGCTGCCACAATAGCGCACTTGGAAAGAACGACGAATTCTACAAACAGAAGTCGCCGGTCGGCCGAATTCGGAAGCACGAATACTTGAGATCATGGGTTTGTCTCCGCTGGAAGCGTGAACGTTGCTCGCGTAACTTTCAAAGCCACTTCCACTCCACTATAGCTTATCTGGTACCCTAAGAAAAGCATGTTGTGTAAAATAAGACAGATGAGCCACCACCGAGAGATTGAAGGAAACATTCCAGAAGTGAACCTTTGGACACTCTCTATGTTACTCCATGCATGTTAGGCATTAAGGCCGCAGAAGGCTGCTGGTGCGCACACGGCTTACCTGCATCGTGATGTCAACAGTGCTGGGTCGTGGACAGGGACAGAGCAGAGTGACGTGCGCATCTTGGAGCTGGCGTTGGCTGCATACGGTGACGTACTCTAGAGGTGTAGGCGGCGTGTTTCTTGCCTCGCTGTGGTCCTGGGAGTTTGGTTGCTCTTCTCTGTTGCCGTCAGCGTTGGTGGCGTCGGGCATGGTGAACACGGGTTGAATCAGCTCCACTATAGGCAGAGAGTACAGTGGTTTCCTCTGAGAGAAAAATCAACATAAAACAAGAGATATAGGAGTTGTGTACTGGAAAAAAAAGCAGTTGAATAAACAAGGATTGAGTGTTTAAGACACAAAGAAATAATTAAAAATTTTTCGTAAAAGCTCCGTGCTGTTTAAGCAAAAGGCTGGTCGAAGTTTGGGGGAGAAATATTACACAATCGTTGCCGCGTGCAGACAATAGGAGAATTGAAAGAGATGGGAGAGGAAAGATTGAAAGACAAGACGCGCGTCGCAACAACCGTGCCATCTGAAGCGATGACGACGGTTTAGCAACAGATACACCCGGTGACAAGGCGCCCTTGCCACATTGGTGAGAGCTCCTAGACCCCAGCCCAGTAGGACCTGAAAGCCATATCTAGAAAGCGGGTGAAGTCCGAGATTTTATTTTAAATCTTCGTGATAAGGAGCCGCACACCGTATGATACGACAGTGGGTTATGACGCCGCTAGTGAGTTATAACACTGCGTATGTATAATGCTCACGAAAAAAGAACAAAAATGCTTCCAGCACTCGAAAAAGAACCTCCGTATTGTCGACTGCCAACATTTATCTGATCACATCCTATCATAGCCCTGTTAAACGTTTTCGGTGGTAATAAGTTTTGAATAGCGTTGAAGGGTGCTTTTTAACAGCTTGATTGCTTAGACACCGCAGTAAATTGTCCAACGGCTAGGAAATCGCTGCGGTTCACTTGCAAGACACAAGGAACCAGGATATATAATTTAAAATTTTGTCACAGGTCTTAAATGTGTTAAATGATGAGTTGAGCGAATGAAACTGAACAAAAAAGGAAACAAAATATTTAGTAACTGACAAGTGCTTCAGCGGAGAGGTAGTACACATAATCACGCCTTTTCAATGTACAGACTTGGTCAAATGTCTTCGAATGAAGTGATTTGGTTTAGAGGCCTAGAATGAGTCCTCTTTACAGCCCCCCTAAAGCCAAAAAAGCCTAAAAGGTAAGAATGATTACTCTCGCCGTTCAGTTTTCTGGGGATTAAGGGGTGTCACAATCTCTCTACTACACGGCTCAAAAGCCAACTCTGGGGCGTTTACGTTTAACCATTAGTGTACGTTAGACTACCAACATAGCAATTTCATGACTAAATTAAATATAAACAACTATGCTGAAAAAGCCTTGTTGAGCCACTGTGGCTCTGTGCTTATTTATTGAGAGGTGCGAGGAACTTGCTAATGGCGGTCAATAGCTAGCAACGGCTCCGGCTATGTTGTTGTTGTTGCCTGAAAATATGATGGCACATGCCCACGGTGGGGGATTGCCCAGGGTTTGGTGCAGATTCAAATAGGGGAAATCTCATCCAGGTTTATCTCAAGCGGCTCATAAATTTAGAGGATTCTGAGTGAAAAGGAAATCCTTAATTTTCTAGTCCATTCGCTCTGGAACAGTTCGATGCACTTAACGGAAAGGTTAAAAATGGTGCATGGGGTGAACGTCCCAAAGCGAATCAGGCTGTGAGGGACGCCGTAGTGGAGCGCTCTGGAAAATTTCGGCCAAATGGGGAACGTGCAATGACATCGTGCAGCACACGGGCCTCTAGCAGTTCGCCTCAATCGAAATGCAACAGCCGCTTCAGGGATTGAACCTGACAGCTAAGATTATCACTTTAGGCCTAACGTACCATATTGACTGGCGCTTGGCTCCACCGTAGCCTGTTTTTTGCTTATAAAAAGGTTGCAAAGATGCGCAGTCATTTGCGCTCTAGTGGTTCTATCTGGAGCGCCCTGCATAACTGCGGGAACAAAAAGCACCGTCCTGCTAGAGAAGCTCGGTCGCATCGGTGGTGAACCATGACCCTCGTATCGCTTAGGACTCATTCGGAGCTGAAGCCTGACGCCGAAAAGATCGATGTTTGCCCCGAAGGAGCTCGACGTCAGAGAGCGTCGCCAAGAGAATGAGGCTGAGTGCAAAAAGGTTTCCTTACTTGGCGGAGGTGGGCGAGATACAGAGAGACGGCCCTCGAGGCGGCGACGAGGCAAGATCTCGGCGTCCCCACGTGGGACACCCAGGCCCGGTCGCGCTGAAATCTACCGGACTCTCAATAAAGTTATTACTCACCGAATTGGCGGAGGTCGTATTGCTGAGCTGAAGGAGCGCAGATAGGAACGACTGCAGAGCACGAGAGGAACGCGCGAGGAACGTGGCGATGAGTGCGTGGCTCGAGCTGTTGGCGAAGCGAGCGGGCGAAAACGAAAAAAAAGACAAGGCTGAAAAATAAAAGACAGTTTGCATCAAAACCAAACGACATTGCTTTATTTCACGTTTTTTTAAAACCTCAGGTGTTTTTCGCACGTTCCTTTCGAATAATGCGCCGGCAGCGCCTTCGATCACGTGACGTGTGCGAGCGCACAGCCCCACGTTGTTTTTGTTGTTGCACATACCGATATCGGGGATTAGCCATGGCGTAGTGGCGTAAACAAGAAAATTTCCATAGACGATTACGACAAAATATTAGCGTCAAGCGTGAATTTTGAAAAATATGTGGATGAAAACGAGGGAATAAAATTTAAAGTAACATAAATATTGCGGTGATCTCGTCGTTTTTAAGGGGAGCGCGCGGTTGAGACAAGAAGGCGCGATTTTCAATTGTTTTTATTCGAGAAATGTGCGATGAGGCGTAGGTTGAGAAAGGGAGAATGGAAAGCAGGGGATAGTAAGTTAAAATAAGTAGTGATGTCCAGTGCCGCCGAGGTAGTCGCTGATGTTGCCGGTGTAGTGACTGTTCGTTGTACGCTTCTCATAATCACATGCGCAGGTATGCCGCAGGTCCGCCTCCCTGAGGAGCCGTTTTTAACAGAAGCCGCTGCTGGACACTTCCACAGAACGTGTCGCACATCACAAATGTCCGGTGCAGCGCCACAATGAGGGCACCTGTCAGTTGGTGGCAGATCTTTTTGACGCCACCGATCACGGACTGATGGGGTCAGAGTCGCCCCCCGCGATTGCAGTCTATAGTCACTGGAAAACTTATCTGTTGACTCTATTGCAGTACGTACGCACCGCACCAGGGAACACAAAAGAAGACGACAGAAGCGTTCTGAAAATACCCAGGGTTTAATCCGCACACACGAGAACTTCCTGAGCGCTTCTGGTGATTATTGCTGCAGCGTCATGTTGGAAGTGGGACCTTCAAACCTGTAAGCGATACGGCGAGCTCGTCATTTTAAGCGATAGCGCCCAGACCGCTGCCTTACGTGCCATGGAAACAAGCAAGGCGTTCGGCGTAAGAGAGAAGACTCATCGGGTCGGGTCACATAAGGAGAAAAAAGTATAAAACAGTGTGTCTTACCGGTACTCACCTGCGGGACTGAAACGTTTAAGGTAACGAAAACGGTTAACTTTAAAGGCAGATATCTATGGAGACAAAAATGATTGATGTAACGTTAAGGGACCGGAAGTGGGCAGAGTGGGCCAGGGTACAAAGACGGGGTGTTAATAAGTCCCTAGTCGAAATCAAGAGGAAGAAATGGGCTTGGACAGGGCATGTAATGCGAAGGCAAGATAACCAATGGTCCTTAAGGGTAATGGACTGCATAGCTAGGGAAGGCAAGCATAGCGGGGGGTGGCAGAAAGTTAGGTGGGCGGATGGTATTAAGACTGCGGGGATAGGGGGGCCGCAGCTGTCGTAGGACAGGGCCAATTGGAGATATATGGGATAGCGCTTTGCACCGCAGTAGAAAGAGTCTTGCTGGCGATGACGATGATGAAGCAGAAGCAACGAGACTTAGACGCGAACACAGTGCAGTTCGAGCCGCCGAGGAATAGGCTTTGTGACGGAAGTTGCAGTACCAAGAGAGGATCCAAGAAAACGGAGGCTGTAACCAAGTCATTCTATAAACAATTGCTGGGCACCTCGCTCCACTAGAGCTGCTGCGTACGCGGTCGGTTGTGGGTCAAAAACGAACTGTCTGCTGCGGATCTGTCCCAGCAGCCCCTACTCTTGCTGGAGCTTCCCAGCTGCTACCGCTGGTTGTTCAGAATATGCTAGCGCTGAAACATTCGCAGTACAAAATTCGTAACAGTCCTTTGAGTGTTTTTCCTCTTTTTTTTTAGTGCGTTTTCGTTTGGAGACAAAAGTAGCACTACTCATCCGCTCCCCTGTTCGGATATTGGATAATATCAATTCGCCCTATAGCGGAAGTGAATAGGATGAACAGCAGGTAGTCAAGGAAGCAATTTGTTAAAAAGCTTGCAGGAAAACATTTATACTGCTTGGTGGCATATGGGGATTTTTTCCTGAAATGTAGCAAAAGGAAAAATTGTAATCCGCAATGGGAAGGATACTGCGGAAATTAACTCGGCCTTATTTTTTGCTTGTCAAGGGAAAGGCGACCAGCTTTCCTTATGATGACTATAGCCGTGATCAACTGTGATTACTACGCTGGATATTGTCTTAGTCGATGTAAGCACCTGATCTGAAACACTCTTCGCCAGCTTGAAATTGAGCGTGACCGTGATCGAAGGCTTTCTTAACCTGACGTCCTCCCAAAGCGAACCTCAAGCTTTAACAACATCCGAGCTTTCTCAAGTTCCTGGGCACAGGATCATCCTATAAACAGTTTCAATTCTGCGCCAGCCTGATCATCTGTCGTGTAGTGTCCCACCTGCCGACCAGAGCATGGGACAATGCTTAAGCACAGTGTGTTTCAAGGAACCCTGAAATGATATGGATGGGCATATTCTTGTGCAACAGATCTGTAGAGGGGGGCCTCTGTGGGTATTCGAATGAAATTTGAAATCTCCGATTTGTCCCTACAATTTGGAAATAATGTTAAATAATTTTTAAAACTGCTGTTGCAAGTAGCTCGCAGCCGATTGGGGCGCCACCTCACCGTGCATCCCCTACCCCGATGACGTCAGCGGGCCAGCATGCGTGTTTCAAATTGAGGTTATGGAGAAGAACCTTAGGTAGGTTATGTATTAGTCGCGGGACAACTTCAAGAGATTGTTTATATCTAGATAAACGAACGAACGTTTCAAAAACGACAAACCTGGCCAAACAAGCAGGGCCGGGCTTAGGCTATCAAAATCTTGATGATGTGAGATTACTTCTGAGCGGGTTTATGCAACTGCGCAAACAGTCTATGACAACCAATTCCAGGAACAGTGGACGCGCAGATCCACCGCGGTGGCTCAGCGGTTAGAGCGCTCAGCTACTTAGCCGAAGTTCCCGGAAGAACGAGGCCGCGGCATGTAACCCCTGGCATGGAACCAGTGCGGCGCTAATGAGTGTTCCCCGGCTGGAATGCAAAGCTGGGAACCCAGGAGGGGAGTTAGTGAGGCAGTAGCCGTTTAAAGAGCACTGATCAGTTGCTGCTGAATAAATCCGCGCTGCGAAGGCGTGCTTCGCAGGCTTTGAAAGAGCAGTCGTCGAATACCTTTGTCCTGGTGGAATGCCTGTCTTATTCCACTTCCCATGCGCGTTTGCTTAGTGAAAGTTGCGTGCATATATTCTGTTATCTTCCCTGTGTGCCTTTCGTATGCAGAGGGTTTTAACCTTTCAAGATTGTTAGTTTAAAAAATGTCATAGCCACGTCATTGCAGCCTGCTGAGCTGGACTGTACAGAAAGGCGCACATTACGTACTTGAGATCAGCAGTAATTTGACGACTAATTAAATCAGCTAATTAAATTTTTATTATTGATTGGGAGGGGCCAAGCTTATATCGAGAAATTGATGGCTGTCGGCATCGAAGGTGAGCCCTGTTTCAACTTTTCTTAATCGGCAATTTGGTTCGAAATATCGAGCGCCAAAAACACTCATTTGAAAGCTGGTTGAGTTGGATTTCCACCGAAATAAAGTCATTTTCTTCTAACCATCAAATACACCAACGGCGTCTGCATTTGACGTACAAGAAGTGCGCCAATTAACTGCATAAGAAGTATATGCAATGCGGGAGGGACAACTCAACGTCCTTTCAAATGCGGATTTTTACGTTCGAATTTTCAAATCACCTTGCTGATTAATAAAATTAAAAACACTGCTGAATTTCGATGTTGACGGCTCTAATTTTTCAATATAATCTTGCCCCCTGGAATAAAAAAAAAGTTTGCTCGTTAATTTTAGCTAACTAAACGTTTAATTACTGATCCACATGAGGTACACAATGTCTGCACTGATGTAAAATCAAGCTCAACAGACTGCACCGACGTATCTCTCATAGGTTTTAAATTGAAATACGTTTAAATAAAAAAGTTAGCCCTCAATACGTATGGCGGCAGAAATACGGGCAAAATGACGTTTAAAGATAAATGAAACATTTCACTTCATTCGCTTTCGAGTTCACGCTTGTCTTTCATTGAACTGCGTGGCTGGCAGCTGAAACGGGGAGCGGTGCTGGCTGTGCACATTCTCCCATTTTGTTGGTACTGAAGCGGTGGTTGCAGCAAGTGGCCGCGAATAAACGGCCTAGCTATAAATGCACAAGAGCACGTAAATATTTCCTAATAGGCTTACGCTACCCGAGACTAATGATCTCGGTAGCGAATGTTTTTCCGCTCATCTCTGAGAGGCTGGTTTCTGTTTTCGTCTTGCGGAGTAAAAATAAAATTGATTTCCTTTTTCTTCTCCATTGATCGTTTTTTTTTCTTTCAGAAGAAAATTTATACGAATAGATTGCCTGAAGCTGCATAATTTTTTCACGATAAATCAAGTGCGCCATTTGAAGTAAATGAAATAAATAATTAACTGAAGTAGTGAAATGCATGAGGCAATGCCAGTAAACAAAGCAGCCGGCGTGGTGGCTGAGTGGTTATGGCGCTCGGCTGCTGGCCCGAAAGACGCGGGTTCGATGCCGGCCGCGGCGGTCGAATTTCGATGGAGGCGAAATTCTAGTGGCCCGTGTACTGTGCGATGCCAGTGCATGTTAAAGAACCTCAGGTGGTCGAAATTCCCGGAGCCCATCACTCCGGCGTCTCTCATTGCCTGAGTTGCTTTGGGACGTTAAACCCCATAAAACCAAAACCAAGTAAGCATAGCGCAGCAGCGGATGCTCCCTGCTCATTGACTACCATGACTCCAAGCGCCTCAGTGTTCATTTTAATGCTTAGCACCGATGTTACGTACTGCTGCTTCAATTCAACTGAATCGTGCATAATGCGTTCCTTCTGTTTGAAAAGGAGTTCCTACTGCCTTTGCGAACGAGTTTCATGCTAAAAAAAGGTATACAAGACTACTCGCTCGCGGAGCCTGTGCAGCACTTTTCGCACTCCTCACGAGGCCTGTCAAGCTGGCTTCGCCCTACTATGATTGCTGTTGTGGAAAAGCCACTGTGCTCGTACGCAGCTTTGTCCTTTTTTTTTTTTTTGCACCAGTGAAAATGCTAGAATGAGGCCGTTCTTTGCTCAACAGGTTAATGAATGATAACTTTATTTGAAGCGGCGATCTCACTGTTGTGTGATTAATGTTCTTTTGTTGGCCAAAATTGCTGGTGGCTATGGAAGGGGTAGAATGCGGACAACGCACTGAATAATGAGGGGCTCGCAAATAAAATGTGTTTCGGCTGCTGGGTGACCGCCTCATGGTCGCGCTGTAGTCACTGTTTCTTCAGATGGTGCCTCCTTGCGTTTATCTTCATTTTGATTATCATCTCGACCGGTTTTCAAGCGGGGCGCGCTGTTTTATTTGGGATGCCAGTCAGCGTGTCGGCACGCGTGCGATGGCTTGGGCGGAAGCACTTTTACGGCGTTTACGGGACATCGATCTTGCTGGTCCGTGCGCCTCGCTACGCGTGATTTGGGGGTGGAGGTGCATTAGGTTGGGCGCTCTCGTAAATGAATCCGATGTGGTCTAAATTAATGGGCAGGTTCGTCTCCACCCTCCATCTTTTGTACTGCCATGTGCCTCATACATCAGTAATGCCTTCGCAACCAAAACCAATCAATCCATCAACCAATTTGTTCACCCCATTTGGAGATAGAAAGCACCATATTGACGGAGGGATGGGAGCATTGGAAGAGTGGTCTGAGTAGAGGCGTTGATCAGCGTTATGAGAGCCATACATGCATCTACAAAGCACGTTGCGTCGCATTCAAAAAGACGAAATTCAGGTTTTACGCTGGTCTTGCGAATAAAGGGAGGGGTGGGGGAGGAGTGGAAATATTCCAGGTCAGAGTTACGGAACAGAGTACGCCTATCGTATTTGCCCCTCTCAGGACCTAACATACAACTCTCCTATCTTGCAACCATTCACGAATACCTGCTGTGACATGCTAAGTCTTTATACGCAGCGACATTGCCCCTGTCGTCCGTCGGAAGGAGCGTGCGTACGAGGGAGAAACTCACAGTGACTTCCGGAATGAAGGCATTGTGGCAGGTGCCTCCTGAGTGCATCCCACCAAAGCGTACGTTTGGAGAAAGAGAGAACTTTATTTCGTCGCTTGCAGAACGGCACCATGACTAAATGGCGCCGCGACGCGGGCCCTGACGTCTTCTCAGCGGGTGGTCTCTACTACGTTTGAGAGTGAGTATCAGAAGTATGAAGGGCGGATGGCGCAGTGCACGAAGAGCCCGGGCTATTTGTTTCATGCTGAATTTATTTTTCCCAGCCTCTGTGAAGGAGTGATGTAGGAAGCCTGATTTAAGGAAAAGTTTGATCCCGCCTTATTCACAGGCATATTACATACAATAGTTCCTTGCAGGAGGAGAGGACAGCTCGTCAGGCATTTTTGGCAGCTGCAATGCGCATATAAGGAAAGAAACCTGTCTAGAGCGCAGCTCTTAGGGTTTCGTTCCTGCATTTCAAGTCATAGTCGACGTTGGCGTTGTGGGCGTAGCCAGTTTTCCATGCCTCCGCTCTCGTGGCGGCAGGTATCTGCCACGTGAAAGTGGCTAGCAGCGTAACACGCCACCTTCCAGCCGCAAAGGACTGCGCTCAAATTTCGCATTATCGACTATCGTAAGTGTCTGTCTTTTTTTGCTTTCATCGTGCAGGGTTATGTTGCATTAGACCTAGAGCTGTCGTGACGGCGACGTGATAGAGGTGGGCGAGAACTCTGGGAGTGTTTTTATAATACGTGCGCACGCGAGAAAGTGAAGCAGGCGCAAAAAAAGAAAAACCTGGTCGTGATTAACTATTTGCCTTATTGTTAGGGTTTGACCCACAAATGTTTTGCCTGTTCTGCTGTTACAGAGCAGTAACAACTTTTTTTTAAAGAGCAAAAGGTCCTCAAGGGTATACTGTCCAAGAGCCCACGGGCCTGGACATCACGGAGAGTTCGGTCCGCTAGCCATGTTTGGCCAGCTGGTTGAGCAACTCGCAGAGTGGTCTCCCGTAAAGAAGGGGATGGGTTGCATTTTGGGAGGAACTGCCTTGGGTTGGGGGCATTGCTACATGCAGTGCTTGAGGGTGGCCTTGGCTGCTTACAAGTTGCGCAGAGCGGGAGGGTAGAGGGGGGTAGCGATGGAGGAGGTAAGGATAGATGTATCAGTTTGTCTGCACTTGCCGCGAGACTGCAATGTATATTGTAGTGTACGGTACGGATAGATCTTGACGAAACCAGTAGTATGTTTGTAGGCGACAACGAGCACCCAGGAAGAGAACAGATTTTGTGCGCGTGGTGCCCGGTGGGTGCGGTAGAAATTGGTTTCGGATCTTCACGACAACTCCAGGACAGTACCTGCCAAATCTCTAGGGAGACTGAACGCGCAGCGCTGAACTAGTTGCGAACGTAGTGAGAAAACTTAAGCCGATGCTTTGTTTTCGTAATCTGTTATGGTTAAGAGCCTTGGGTTGTCTTTTGCCACGCTACCGTTTGTTCGAAACTGGAAAAGAAATCCACTTGACAAATGCAGCAGCGCCGCATGGATGACTAGGTGGGTTAACATCAAATAGTTCCATGATGCTGTTGCTTCTGCGAGAGTTTATAGAATTGCATAAACCTGTTATGGCACCCAATGCAGGGCGAGAGGCATGAAAATCCTCACGCATGAAGCCGTTTATTAGCCATTACCGCCACTCCGCTGCCATTATGGGCTGCTGCTGTAGACCAACCGCGCCTTTAAGAATGCATTCACAAGACTGTTAAACGGGATCCAAGCCATGGAGGCATGGCCAGGGCACAGCTAGCTGTCAGCACGTATCGTCGGCGTCGATATCCCGGCACATACGGCCAGAGAGCTGCGGACGAATGCACTGGACTGCTTCCCAGTCGAACACGTAGGGCCCACCATGTCTAGAGCCGCAGCCAAGTCGTGCTACCACGGCTGTCGCAGTCACTCTCGCACATCATAGTTGGAAACAACACTTGGGAACGCGTTCCCAGCAGTCACCAATGCGGCCGTGGTCGGTAAAAGCGGCTTCGAAGCAGGCAGTGTACGGAGTGGCCATCAGTCATTGAGAGCAGGATAAACACTGATTCGAGAACCACGCCTAAGCTTCTTCCAATGAGCTCGTGCGCAGCATGGCGCGGACCAAAGTGCTCATGTATATGGAAAGTTCGAAACCACAGAAGCTTGATTGGTATGACGCAACAGTTGACGGCGGGTTCATTTTCCCACTTGCAAAGGCCCGTGCCAAATCGTTGTGTATTTCTTGGGAACATTCGTGGCTCCATGCAGATCTTGTGGCCTCAATTCACGAACTGATGATAGTGTGCCGAACACATGCCTGCGCTTATGCGTATAAAAGATTTTTAACGTGATTTCTTCGTAATGCTTCATTTTTTTTGAGGAAAGTTATTACCAATAACATTGAGGTCATGCCCTGTGATTGGATAGCTGGGGATGCGCTCCGCCTTCGCCAGACACAGGGCCGACACTGTTGCAGTATAAACTCAGTCCAGACGGAGATTAATTAAGAATAAAATCCCGGCGAGCGCGCCTTTTTGACTGTCGTTGTCCGACGGTCTCTGGTGTTTGCGGGGTGGCGCGCTCCCAGGCCCGCTTCTCGGGGTATGGCAGGCGGCTATGGTCTCGTATCGAAACACAGCAGCTTGCACCCGAGAGGGGCCTGCTATCGAAGCTGCTGCGCCTCACGCTCCAGCTGGTGGAGCGAGCGCCACAGGCCGAGGACCCCGCAGGCCGATCGGTGGTTTTCACGCCATGCATTCCACCGCTGCTTGAGCTCGCCCCTTCGGCAGCGGGACTCAAGGCGGAGACGGCAGTCAGCCCGTACGAGGTCACTCCTGCGTAATACGGACAGAGTGCGCCCGTGGACACGAGTTGACTCAAGACGAATGCATTCACAAGCTTTGTACTTCAGTCGCATTACTGACGACTTTGAGCGGTGTTAACTTTCGCAGTCTTTCGTTCTACTATTTTGGTTCTAAATGCTACTTAATAGCGAAGCCCGAAATGATGCCAGCTACACCTACAGTTTTTAAGCTCGCAAAACTTAATTTCCGAATTTGATTCCTCAGTGTGGTAAAATTTTACAATTGAGGCTTGTGTAAATCTCACTGCAGCGAATTGCTGTACACCAGTTCTAGCAAGCGTAGCTGGCCGATCAGTACTACATCAGGTCTGTGCACGAAGCTACTTCGCGCTTTCGAGAAAAAATCTTCATCAATTTCAACGCTGGGTAATGGGAGGCACCGGGCTTCACGAAGTGCCAGATACGGTCGATATAAGGAGGCCATGAAAATGCTGTGTGAAAATTCTACATCATCATGCCTGACTTTGAAATACTGCCAATTTTACCCTGATAGGCCAAGAGTCACTGAGAACACTTCTTTATTCCATACCTTTGCACGGGGAAACTGAAGTCGGGCACGAGTCAATGCCGCTTTTATGAAGCTTGCCGTTTCCGTGTTTCTGAGCGTTCTCTCACTTCAGGCTAGGGCAGGAAGTTTGTTTTGTGTCGTGTGCTGTACGCAGAATACTATCGGGACCCAGCCGACAACGCAGCGTTAGCGGTGCTTTGTGTTACTGCTTTTCATTTACTGGACCGTATTTAGACACATGTGCACGCGTATACGTACACACGCCAGTACCCATAAATACAGATACGAGCACACTCAAGCTAGTCGCGTCCGAAATGGCATTTCTCATGACATTCACAGGGAAGTCACATGTTTTGCGTTTTCTTTGTGATCCTTGTTGTTTTCATGAATCATACGTGCCCTGCTTCACTCACCGGCAAGGCGGATCAGCAGTGAGCTGCTTGCTGACCGGCAGCCAGAGCCAATCGGCGTGGTCGTAAATCGCCGGCAGCTCGTCCCTGACGGCGTGCAGCTGGACGCTGGCGCTGTCTGCGTGCTCTCGTTCGAGACAGTTGAGGGCAGGCTGGACGGCCGCGCCAATGTACCCGACCATCTGCATGCATTAAGAGCGAGGTTAGTGTCAAGATGTGAAAATATCACGACCAGGGCTTCTGATAGCGACCCTACTACAGAGCTACAATGCAACGACTTCTGTTGTGATCATATTTCATTTATCTTCGTCGCTGTTTCTGACTGTTTGAAGCGACACCATGCTCTCGCCGCCGCTGGGCTTGAGCATATCATAAAGAGCGAAAAAAAAAAACGGCGACAACTTAAATCAGAATGGTTAAAATTGTTCTGAACCAGTGTATTCCTGCTTATTCAAAGTGGCACTGGACAGGATAAAGGATAGCCAGCTCAATTGCGCACTTGAGAAAAGTGTCGCTTCACACAAAATAAGGTCATGGATAATTACGCGAAACTAGAGGGCACACTACGCACAAAATAACTGCGAGCCAAGAATCTACCTAGGCTGATCCGGTGGGTTTTTGCATTTTAAGCTTATGTATTCTGTGCGCTACAATTTTCCAGAATGAACTGATATCGATTCGCCCCGCCATCCACGCTGCTGAAAGTCATAGGTTGTCGTTAAATCGAATTTTTCTCCAGTATTTCAGGCGGTCTTAAGTTTTACACCACAGGCTTGTTGCTTTTCTATGTTATTTATTGTAAGTTATCTAGAAAAGCTTTACAATTTGCTTCTGTATAGTTTCAATTACGACACTGGGCTCCTCTTTATCTGTACATAACGAGCCGCACTCCTACTCCAATTATCATAGCTGTCGTATCATCGCGAGATTGCACGAAAGGTGAAAAGCCAGCGCGGATGAATTAAAGAAAAAGTTTCAAGACCTTATCGCTTTAACATGTGTTGATACACATGCGCGGCATGTTTCGCCTCACTTCGATTGCTCCCTCAGTCTACAGTACACTAACTGTTCGGAGCTGGTGCACTAAGACTTCAGGGTCAAAACTGTGTGTCGCAAAGCGTCTGCATGTTGCTGCTTCCGGCACGTTTATTAGTTCGCACAGACTCTACAGTCGTGTTCACACAGCCTCATTACGATCAGTTATAGTGCATTGCATTTGCAGCTTTTGTTTGTTCATTGTTCACTCGAAATTTTAGGCTAGCTGTACACCTGTCCTCGAAGGGTAGCACAGGGTGTTGCATGAGAATTTCTTTCCTTTCGAAGAATACTCAGTGATATCGTCAAAATATACCCGTCAGCAAGTTTTAAACTAGTACAATGATTTCGCCATTTTAATATGTTAAGTATTATCTATCATAACTATTTATGGCCCAGTCTGCACAAATGCGCAGGTGCATAAAAACTTTTCGGAACGCCAAGGCAAACATTTGCAGAGCTAAACTTGCCGGCTTAGCGCATTAATCAGCGAAAGCTGTTATAGCTTAGATTTAGCTATTTGTTATCCTATTTTTCCGTCCTGTTCACCTTCTCTCTCTTTATCTCTCTCCGACTTGCCCTATCCATTCTCTCCCCAACAGTACAAGGAGATTTTCCTCTCTCCACTTCGCTGCCTGCCACGGTTGGCAGTAGACGGCCGTTTAGTTTAATTTAATGGAATTGAAATTAAGCAAGGAAACCGGAGGGAACTCGTTAAGCTCTGCTTTAAGAGTATGGCGCGATAGCGTTAATGGGTAATGCCCATACATGCGGAAATTGGCATTCTCAACTTTAAATTCGGAGGTCCCTGGGAGTCCTCATACCACTCTTGGCGCAGTGGTTCAGCGGTTAAGCGATTGGCCACTGCCCTGCGATGGCATATGCTGCCACCGGTGAGGCTTCTTCGCGAGGAACCTCTCGCGAGAAATCACTTATTTAACTGCCACCCGCCACGGTGGTCAGTTTGCTCAAAATCTAACGGGCAGGTTGCGATGGCACAAGGTCACGTGACATAGATGGCCCACCTAGGTTGCTTTTCCGGGTTTTTTTTTTCTCGCACACAACACCTACGCTGATAAAACAGACCACGCGCCGTATCTTCTGGAATAAAGGAGCCTTAACGCTATCTCGTTAATAATGATTTAAAATAAATTTCTTCCCGAACTAATTATCGTCGTACGGCTAACGCTGTAGATGGAACGGCAGAATGGTTGAACCAAGCCTATAAGAGCTTTAGACATTAAACGCTTTTGTTCTGGCCCAGCCCGTTGTTAGGTTTTGGGAAAAACCTGCCAGCTATTTCGGAAAAACAAAAAATATAACAGGAGAAATACTTAAGCTCCCCCTTAAAGTTATGACGCGATATATGCAGAAGGTCATCCCCTAATTTACATTCATAGATCCCTGGGAGTCATACTCCTCCTGGCGCACTAAGCGATGCGCCAATGCCCTGCGATGGCAGGCGCTTCACCGGCCCAGGCTGCTCTTCCCGGGCGACCAATCAATAATTTAACTGCCACCTGCCAAGGTAGGCAGTTTGCTGACTAACTGACGAGCAGATTGCGATGGCACAAGGTCACGTGGCCATGTTGGCCGACCTGCCACCTAGGTCGCTCTCTGGGCTCCACCTGCCAGAGTCATGGAAATGAATTTTCGCTCACAACGCCAACAAGGCCGACAATGGCGACGACGCCAACACCAGCGCCGGATTTTCTGGGTAACGGGGCAATTAACGCTATCGCGTTAATACAACTCCCATCTCTTCATCCAAAGGGCCCATGTTTGAAAACTTCCCGGATGTCACTCGAGGACTTTTCCCAGCTGCAAGAAGTGTGACGTTTGCTTTTCTTTGACCATGAAGGGAACTTGTTTACATATTTAACGCAAGAGCATTAGTGCAATCCTGTCAGATAAAAAATATCCGGCGTCGGCGTCAACCGTCCGAAGCCTCACACCTCGCAGCCAGAGCGGCCGGAGCAGCTAGAGAAACCGCTCCGGTTGCTGACGGGATATGACGCGAATGACGCGATATGGTATCAACGCTATCGCTTCATCTCCTCCAGTTTTTTTTTTTAATACCGAGGCATAGGTTTCCTGTAACTTGATGCAACGGTGATACCATGGGTGATATCCGCTCTGGTTACATATTTATGAATAAAAATACAACCCACTTATTCATTTTTCTAATTAGGATTTATTTCTTCACGTTTTTATGTTGGACACACATGTTAGACGACCTTAAAGAGTAGTAACTGAACAAAGAATTCAAAGCGACCCGGTTAATTTGTTTATGGCCAGGATAAGGATAACCATGCGTGAAAACTTTGTTTAATATATGTAAAAGTAAGAAATTTTAGCGTTTCTTTGGCTTTAGTTGTCGAAATGTGAAGCGGTCTGTCATCTACTTGAATTAGAGAGAAAATATTACACTCCGACCGAGGTCTCGTGAGAAAGGAACCCGCGTTTTGGGGCCGAATTCTTCAAGTTTGAATGGATGGGGTAAGAGAGTTGTTTCTTAAACCTTTTCGTCCACAGTGGGGTTGCGAACAACACGTGTACGCGGGATTGCGGGGGACGACCTTTGCAGCGTCACGGCGGCCATATGTATACGCCGATGGAAGGCAGCCTTGAGATCTGTCTACGTTGCCGAGTGTGTTTTGAATGGGTCAGAGCTACATGTCCTAGAATATAATTGGGTTCATTGTCAGGATTGTCAAGCGGAAAATGGGTGGTGGTAAAGATCAAATGCAGGGAGACATGCTGCCGACATGAAGCACACGGGAGACCACAGGCGCGTTTTTCGCATACCTGCGTCGTGGCGTCGGCAGTGCTGGGCCGTGAGCACGGACAGAACAGCGTGACGTGCACGTCTCGGAGCTGGCGGTGGCTGCGCGGAGCCGCGGACACGACAGACGTAGGCAGCGCGTCACTCAGCTGGTGAGTGTTTCCGGAGTCGGGCCTTTCGTCACTGTGAAGCTCAGCTGCGGTGAACAGGTATGCTTCTCTATTAGTCTGTGCTGAGATTGAACAGAAAGACGTCAATCGCAAGTGGTCACTCACCTGAAAGGAAAACGAAGAGAGCACACAGATCTGGAGCAAACTTGTCTTTCGCTGGATCCAGGCTGCAGAGGTAGAGAAATGTGCGATACATTTTTGAGCCAACGCAGCAGCTCTGACATTTGGGACACAAGCTTCATTTTGTGGCGACAAGAAAAGGCCTTCTGCTGTGCTGCCAAGAGCTTCGCGTGGGTGCGAGTCATAAAAAACCTGGCCAGGATCGTCCGAATAAAAACTAACTACAGATGGCACCAAGCAGATGTAAGAAAGTGGCCGAGTAAGCATTGTGAATTGATTGTGGAGTTTAACGTCACCAAATTGGCTGAGAAAGATGCCGTAATGGAGGCCTTCGGATTAATTTAACCAAATTGGGGTTCTTTAATGTGCACTGATATTAATCAACACTGAGACTCCTTCGCCATTTAGCCTCTATCAAAACGCGGCCATCGCAAGAAATTGGAGACAAGCGCGTCTGGATCAGCATCACCCAGCAGAAGGGTATGCCTTTGTGGCTGCTTGCTGTGTCATATTTAGGGTCTGCGTCTTAATGCTACCACCGCAATATTTTTATACGTTAACATTAGAAGTCTCACCGTGAAGAAAAGTTGTCCGGTGCTGGGCGGCGTAGCGTTATGCACACTTACCACCTGCCATATGTAACGGTTGGCAGGTGACAAAAGGGGAAGAGGGAAATCTGTATTTGTAGGGGAGAGGAAGGAGGGACATGACGATCGCTGCCACGGGAAGATGAAAACAATATGACCTTGTAAAATTCACAATAACTGAATGTGAATGTGAATGATTGAACGTGAAGTTATAATATATAAATAATAAAATATGAAGGAAAGATAAGAGATGGGCACTTAAAATTGCTCAAGAAAAAAACAGTCTGACTCAAAGTCATTGCACATTGATAATTAGGCGCTCCTGTAATTCTATTCTATTTTGCTGCTCTCCCTTAGAATCACAAATGTGCCCTCACAAGCTTTAATTCTACAACGACATTCCACTCAAGAGCATTCGCAGGCAGCCCACTTTCGTGCTGTTATCTCTCTATTGGTTTGAGTTCTCGAGGCTGCATGGCTCCACATGTAGCGTTTGGTTGTCGCTCCCTCATTTCATGTTAGCCTGTCCATGAACTTACATCGGTCACGACGTTTAGATTCTGATCTTGCGGCGAATACGCCGGAAGAACAGAAGTTAAGGATATAGTCACTGTATTTGTGTACAGGAAGGGGATATAAGCAGATGATGCAATTCGATCAGCCGATAACCGATGGTGCTCTATGATAACGTTGTGGCTTGAGAAAGCAGGCAATCCTAACAGGTGGGTGGAAGAGAGTCAAATATGTTAGTGAGATCAGGAAGCTTGCAGGGATAAGTGGCCGCAGCTGGCGTAGGTGGTAGTTAATCTCTGTCCAATGGGAAAGGCGCTTGTGCCGCTGCGGACGTTATTGGGTGCATGGCCACGAAGATTACATTTACGGGACACAGCTAACGTGGTGAAAATGTCCGTATGCGGCTTTTATCAGCACTTTTAACGGTGCGGAATGTTTACAACGCATCAATGGTGCAACGGAATGAGTCGACAACTCGGACTTTGAGCTTCCAGTGGTTCTGAACCGACGCTTCGCTCCCGTCAACGCAAAGCCAGTTTTAGTAATCCTTTCGGGTCGAATGCACCATTATTACAACAAAGCTTTAGTACTCTTAACGTTCAAATTACCGTGAGTTAATCGTACGAGCAAAAAAAAAAAGGAGTAAGGGGAAAAAATCTCAACGGGCACAACAATCCACATGCAGCTATCTGACACTATTGCTGATGAAAACATATTCAAAGGGAGAATGGCTCATATACTCACGTTTTCTCACACACTTTAATCTTGTCGAAGGACTTGGAAAGGACGTGGGTGATGCTCAATGTTTCTTGCGCTATGCCACGATGGTTGGTATAAAATTTCAGCGGCTGTCGATAAAGCAAGCACAGCTCATTAGTAAAAACACTCGGACTAAAATAGACAAGGAAAGGATAATACGGAGAGGCTTGCCCTCGCTTCAAAATACTTTTTATATCTAAAAAGTACGCTAGACCTAACTGAAACCCCAGAATTCAACTCTCTGTTTTTCTCAAGACTAGGAAAAATCAAACCTGAACTGTTATGTTTTCAAATAATACAAAATTTAGTTTCACTGAAGGTTTCCGAGAAGCTTCTCACTCCGATATACGATATCATCATCACTATCCCAATCGCAGCTACGCCTACGCTTTCATGCGCCAGCTGCGGCCATCTTATCCCTGCAACTTCCGTATCTCATGAGCCTACCAGACGTTTTGTCACCTCCTGCTACTCTTCTTTCCTCTTGGAATCTCTCCGCCACTTCGTGGATTTTCTTATATTTCTGAGGCTTTCTTTTCTACGAGAAAAAATAATCTAAATGACGTATCAGAATACTAGCTGACGATTTAGAAGCTTTTTAGGACGCTCTGCAATAGGCAGTGGAATTGTTTCAAAATGCATACAAAATGCGTTCAACATGGTTCAACACATGTTCAGCTACTGCGCCTGGATACGTTTTTAAACCTTGGCTAAAATGAGACCTTATCCACCGCGGTAGATCAGTGGTTAGGCGCTTGGCTAGAGCCAGCGGACCCGGGTTCAAACCCAATCAAGGCGGCATCGTTTCGATGGAGGCGAAATTTGCAGAGTCCATATTCATTTCCTTTTCCTGATTCAAGCTATGACATCACAAACTCCCTTTAGTATCATATCCTCCTCTGCTGTGACTAAAGCTATAAACCAAGACGTAAAACTATAATGCACAGATGAGCAGAAGCGACATAACTTTATAAATAGAGTGCAATAAACGCTGAAAGAATAGAACCGGACACGTAAATTGCGCTGTGCGTTGGCGATGGTGTCCTCCTACAAATTGAGGCAATTATGCACCTTTCTTTTCTCAAACCCAGCGGAAGGAATGGAAAGGCGCGTAACTGGCATCCTGGGTCAGTGGACACTTCAATAGCTCTTTGAGGCACCTGGCGAAAGGGAGTCAGACGGCCTATTGCTCCAGGAGGGGTGATGACGTCCTATGAGGGCCGCGTTTCGGCCAGGGGTTTGAACTTCCACTGGTTCACTTGTTCAGTGGTCACCTCAATCGCTCTTTGAGGTACATGGCGTTGGCGACGCTGGCGGCCTATTCGGCTGCGGTTCCGCCGCGGGTTTCTGATGACGGCGGTGTTTTCGCGCGATGAGTCAGGTAAAGTTCTGCCATTAAAAAGCTGACGAACGTCGTTCTAAGCACGCATATAATTACCCACCGCGGAGGGTGAGTAGTTAGGGCGCTCGACTACTGATCCGGAGTTCCCGGGTTCGAACCCGACCGCGGTGGCTGCGTTTTTATGGAGGAAAAACGCTAAGGCGCCCGTGTGCTGTGCGATGTCAGTGCACGTTAAATATCCCCAGGTGGTCGAAACTATTTCCAGAGCCCTCCTCTGCGGCACATTTTTCTTCCTTTCTTCTTTCATTCCCTTCTTATCTCTTCTCTTACGGCGCGGTTCAGGTGCCCAACGATATATGAGACAGATCCTGCGCCATTTCCTTTCCCCAATAACTAATTTATTATATTATTATTATTATTATTATTATTGTTATTATTATCATCATTATTATTATTAAGCACGTATCTAAATAGCCCGGGAACGATTCAGGAGAATATACCTGATACCTGATTTAATATCTGATGCGGGTCCCTGGACCCAAGATATTATTTTTTGGAAAATGGCGGAATGCTTGAAGCACTCTGGCACGGGTCGGGCCCGGTATTGCATAGCCTCTGGGATCGGCCCGGGGCATAAAAGCGCGCACTTTTTTCTTTCTATCTTTTCATCCTTCAACTGTCCTACTTTCAGCATGCGGCAGCCAGCGTGGTTCGGCTTGAGCCAGAAGGCAGGCCAGTGCACTTGCCTTTTATTTCTTCCTATCTGCAACAGCAGCAACAGCAGGGAGGGGGCCTGCGGTAGGTGTCATAACAGGCGTTCGCTTCGGCGGGCACGGTTGTTGCGACACGCGTCCTTTCAGTATTCCCCCCCTCCCCCACCCCACATCTCAAATGTCCTAGTGTCTGGACGTGGCAGCGACTGTTGTTCAGCTTGAGCCAGAGGAAAGTTGTTGCGACTGCAGGAATTAAACTGAAAGTACACCGGCCTGCCCACTGGCTCAAGCTGAGCCACAAAGGCTGCAACATGCAGGTCCGTGCTCTATCCTTTTCATTCTTCCTTCAGTCGCAACAGCTAGGAGCGCGGATGGCGGTAATGCTGCTTCTGCAAAGCATCTAATGGTGATAATTATCAGAGAGACGAGGCAGACCGCAATTACTTTTCTTAAACGTTCACCCTATTCCAGATAAACAAGCTGTGGAAAGGCGCTGCTATAAGAAACTTCTGCGTGAACCACGTGATGACATTCTGAGCGCTTAAATGGAGATTGACAGGTGGATGGAAACCTCAGTCGGGACTCCTGTGCACGCCCAGGGGTTCTGCATTACTTCTCGAGGCATGGTCAGCGGGCCTGGCTCCAGCTCTCGCATGGGCCGTGTCCGGGTTGTGGCAGCGCTCCAATAGAAGACAGCGGCGTTGTTTCAGCGTTAACCTGAAAAAAGGGGACTTAGACACAGTGTACTAGTAAACCGTTTCAGTATTAAGTGGAAAGAAATAACTAACAGTAGACATAGTGAACTAGCAATCTTTACTCTAGCGTTAAGAGAAAGAACACGAGAGATTCGCAAATAGTGAAGTGGGGAAAAATGCGCTTTATCATCCACAACTTGAATCCAATAGGAAGACTACTGAAGGAATAAGAGAAAGCTCTCAAGAAACCGCTTTACTTTTCAAGTGGAGGGCCGGATGATTGAAACGGCAATAAAACAGACAAGAGGTGAACAATGCAGAAAGTATTTACTCTTGCCCTGTGGTAAAGAAGTGATGACTATAAAAATGTGTCATCACTGCACGTAAACAGATGACAGCACTTGGCGCAAGTCTGAGGCAGATATTTATTCCGCGTGAGAGGAATTAGCTTCTCCTCCTAAGGAGTGTGGTCTTGACATACGGGGACTTGCAGTTCCAAGCGCACAATTTTTATCATTCGCACGCCGCGGTGTCTCAGTGGCGTTGGCTTTCGGCGGCTGATCCCAAGTACAGTTGTCGATATCGGCCGCGAAGGTTGTATATCCATGTAAGTGTTAGCCCACGTTAGCCCTCGTTAAAGAACTCCAGGTGGCGTAAGTTGTGGGCAGTGGCTTTGATACCTCAGCCTGGGGACTGAATTTAAAGCTTAATATCCGTTCTAGTGCGAAAAAACATTTAGCCGCACTCTACGGGTTGTGTGAAGCCTCTGAGCAGCAAGTTAAACCGGCTCACTGGGCTAGTGGATACGTTAATCGCACAGTGAATTGGCAATGGCATCCCTGTCAGTGCACGTTAAAGGTCCCCAGGTGCTCGCCGCGGTGGCTCAGTGGTTAGGGCGCTCGGCTACTGATCCGGAGTTCCCGGGTTCGAAGCTGACTGCGGCGGCTGCGTTTTTATGGAAGAAAAACGCTTCGGCGCCCGTGTGCTGTGCGATGTCAGTGCACGTTAAAGATTCCCAGGTAGTCGAAATTATTCCGGAGCCCTCCACATTGGCAGCTCTCTTCATTTCTTCTTTCACTCCCTCCTTTATCCCTTCCCTTACAGCGCGGTTCAGGTCTCCAACGATATATGTGACAGATACTGCGCCATTTCCTTTCCAAAAAATCCAATTATTATTATTCAGGTGCTCGAAATTGTTCCGGAGCCCTCCACTTTGACACCTCTTTCTTCCTTTTTTTTCCACTCTCTTCTTTATCCCTTCCCTTACGGCGCGGTTCAGGTATCCGCCGGTATGTGAGACAGATACTGCGCCATTTCCTTTCCCCCAGAACCAATTTTCATTTCCATCCATGTGCGAAATTATTCCGGAGCCTATTACGATACCTCTGTCTTCAATCGCTACAACCTGCCTCCCTTCACTGACGGTGCGGTTAAGGTGTCCGCCTAGAAGTGAGAGACAAAAAATTTGCAGCGAGTCGAAGTGAGACTGTTACAGCGCCAATTCCTTTCCTCAAAAACCACTAATTTGAGGAACTGTTTTTTTGTTTTTTGGGGAAAGGAAATGGCGCAGTATCTGTCTCACATATCGGCGGACACCTGAACCGCGCCGCGAGGGAAGAAATAAAGGATCGGGGGGAAAGGAAATTGCGCAGTATCTGATATATAAGACAGATACTGCGCCATTTCCTTTCCCCCAAAACCAATTATTATTATTATTATTATGAAAGAAGAAAGAAAGGTGCGTAATGGTGTGCTCCGGTTTAATTTCGACCACCTGGAGATACACTGAAAAAATCAGGACCTCAGTGGAGCAAGCGGTGATAATGATCTCTCTACTGCACTGCTCAAAAGCGAACCCTGGGGGCTTTAGACTTGAACAGCAGTGTAGGTTAGTGTAGAGTACGAACTCAGCAAAAGGGGTTTCAATTTCTTGACTTTATTACGGTGAGAGAAAACGTTGACTGTGGCTCTGTTCTTACTTTATCGAGAGGTGCGAGGAATTTACTAATGCCGGTAAGAAGCTAGCAGTGGCAACGGCTACCAATAAAAACAACCAAAACCGAAATTGCTTTCTTGTCCCCAGGTGCTCGCCGCGGTGGCTCAGTGGTTAGGGCGCTCGGCTACTGATCCGGAGTTCCCGGGTTCGAAGCCGACCGCGGCGGCTGCGTTTTTATGGAGGAAAAACGCTAAGGCGCCCGTGTGCTGTGCGATGTCAGTGCATGTTAAATATCCCCAGGTGGTCGAAACTATTTCCAGAGCCCTCCACTACGGCACCTCTTCTTCCATTATTCTTTCACTCCCTACTTTATCCCTTCCTTGACAGCGCGGTTCAGGTGTCCAACGATATATGAGACAGATACTGCGCCATTTACTTTCCCCGCAAAACCAATTATTATTATTTCTTGTCCATTCGCTCCGGAACAGCTCGATGCACTTAACGGAAAGGTTAAAAATGGTGTATGGGGTTAATGTCCCAAAGCGACTCAGGCTATGAGGGACGCCTTAGTAGAGAGCTCTAAAATTTCAGCCCCTTGGGGAACGTGCAATGACAGCGCACAGCACACGGGCCTCTAGCATTTCGCACAGATTGCGCCGCTGTAGGGACTAAGTTAACGGGCGAATATGGTAGCTTTAGGCCTAACGGACTGCGTTGACGGGCTCTTGGCTCCGTCGTGCCCTCTTGTTGCTGATGAAAAGGGAGCAAAACTACGCAGTCATTCGCGCTGTAGATGTTCTATCCGAAACACCCTGCATAATTGCGGGAAGAAAGAGCACCGTCCTGCTAGAGAAGCTCGGTCGCATCGGTGGTTAACCGATGACCCTGATATCGCTTGCGACTGCGTAGGAGCTAAAAAGCCTGACGCCGAACAGATCGGTGTTTGCCCCAAAGGAACTTGACACCAGAGAGCGTCGCCAAGAGAATGAGGCTGAGTGCAAAAAGGTTTCCTTACCTGGCGGAGGTCGGCGAGGTGCGGAGAGACGGCCCTCGAGGCGGCGACGAGGCAAGATCTCGGCGTCCCCACGTGGGACACCCAGGCCCGGTCGCGCTGAAATCTACCGGACTCTCAATAAAGTTATTACTCACCGAATTGGCGGAGGTCGTATTGCTGAGCTGAAGGAGCGCAGATAGGAACGACTGCAGAGCACGAGAGGAACGCGCGAGGAACGTGGCGATGAGCGCGTGGCTCGAGCTGTTGGCGAAGCGAGCGGGTGAAAAAAGACAAGGCTGAAAAATAAAAGACAGTTTGCTTCAAAACCAAATGACATGGCTTTAATTCACGTTTTTTTAGAACCTCAGGTGTTTTTCGCACGTTCCTCTAGAATACCGCGTCGGCGGCGCCTTCGATCACGTGACGTGTGCGAGCGCACAGCCCCACGTTTTTTTTTTTTTTGTTAGCACATACCCATATGGGTTATTAGCAAAGGTGTAGTGGCGTAAACAAGAGAATTTCCATAGGGAATTGCGGCAAAATATTAGCGCCAAGCGTGAATTTCGAAAAATATATGGTTGAAAAACGAGGGAATAAAATGTAGAGTAACAAAACAAATATTGCGGTGATCTCGTCGTTTTCAAGGGGGGCGCGCGGTCGCGGCAAGAAGGCGCGATTCGCGTTTTTTTTTATTCCAGAATTGTGACATGAGGCAGATGTTGAGAAAGGGAGAATGGAATGCAGGGGATAGTAAGTTAAAAGATGGAGTGAAGTCCAGTTTTTCTCGCTGAGAAAGTCGTAGAGGTTTCCGGTGTAGTGGCTGTCCATTGTCCACTTCTCATAATCACATTCGCAGGTATGCTGCATGTCCACCTCCCTGAGGAGGCGTTTTCTGAGAGAAGCCGTTGCTGGGCACGTCCACAACAAGTGCTGCACATCACAAATGTACGGTGCAGCGCCACAGTGAGGGCATCTGTCACTTGGTGGCAGATCTTTTTGACGCCACCGATCACGGACAGATGGAGTCGGAGCCGCCCCTCGCGATTGCAGTCTACAGTCACTGGAAAACTTAACTATTGACTCTATTGCAGTACATACGCACCACATCAGTGAGCACAAAAGAAGACGACAGAAGCGTTCTGAAAAAGAACAGGGTTTAATTCGCACACACGAGAACTTCCTGCGCGCTTCTGGTGATTATTGCTGCGGTGTCATGATGGAAATGGGACCTTCAGACCTCTAAGCGATACGGCGAGCTCGCCATCTTAAGCGATAGCGCTCAGCCCGCCTTCTTACGTGCCATAGAAACAAGCCAAAAAAGACTCATCGGTTCGGGCCTCATAAGCATATAAAAGTATAAAACAGTGTATCTTACCGGTACTTACGTGGGGGGCAGAAAAGTGGAGGGCATCGAAAAGGGTGGTGGTAGTGGTTTTATTAAAAATAATAGTAAAAAGGAAGGAAAAGATTTTTGCTAGCCCCGGCATCTGCCATCGATACTGAAGCACCTGAGCTGGAGCAGCAGAAATAAAGGATAGCAGACAGAATGGAGAAATGAAATGAAAGAGGTAAGGGTACAGGAAGAGAGGATAGGGGGAGAAGGAATATGTACAAACTATATACACAATGAGAAATGTGTCCATGTTGTGCGTGTGATTAGTTCATTTTAGAGGAATTAAATCACACACACTCACAGCACTGTGTTGGTTACAACTGGAGTGGGGCGTCCAGTTATTATTCGTTCAAGGTAGAACTTGCGGAGCGCTCGGTCACTGCGTGCAACTACCTGACGGAGAACAGACGGGACGTCAAGCCCGTGTGTTCGAGGAATGCACAGAGGCTCACCAAAGTTCGCTCACGAGTGCTCGCACTGTGTAACGTTAAGAGACCAGAACTTGGCAGAGTGGGCAGAAAACAAAGACGGGGTGTTAATAACATCCTAGTCGAAATCAAGAGGAAGAAATGGGCTTGTGGGGGGGGGGGGGGGGCATGTAATGCGAAGGCAAGATAAACGATGGTCATTTAGGGTAACGGACTGCATACCGAGGGAAGGCAAGCATAGCAGGGGGCGGGAAATGTTAGGTGGGCGAATGGTATTAAGAAGACTGCGGGGATAGGGTGGCCGCAGCTGTCGTAGGACAGGGCTAATTGAAGAGATATGGGAGAGCGCTTTGCACAACAGTGGACAGAGTCTTGCTGGTGATGACGATGATGAAGCAGAAGCAAAGAGACTTAGACGCAGACACACTGCAGTTCGAGACGCCGAGGAAGAGGCGATACGCTGGAATTTACAAAACCAAGGGAGCTACAGCCAAGATCACAGAGGCTGCATCTGAGGCATTCAGTAAACAATTACTGGGCATCCCGTTCCGCTAGAGTTGCTGCGTACGCGGTCGGTTGTGACTCAAAAACGAACTCTTTGCTGCGGCTCTGTCCCAGCAGCCCATACTCTTGCTGGAGCTTCCCAACTGCTACCGCTTGTCGTTCAGGGAATGGTAGCGCTGAAAGATTCGCACTACAAATTTCGTAACAGTCATATGAGTTTTTTTCTCTTTCATTCGATGCGTTTTCGTAGTATAATTCACGGAACTGAGCAGTGATGCCTGGAGACAAAAGCAGCACTACTCATCCGCTACCTAGTTTGTATATTGGATAATATTAATTTTTTGCTTATAACACAAGTGAACAGGATGAAAAACAGGTAGTCAACGAAGCAATTTGCCGAAAATCTTCCACGAAAACATTTATACTGTTTGGTGGTATATGGGGATTTTTTTTCTGGAATAAAGGAAAAATACTTTTCTGGAGTGCGAAGTATACTGAGGGAATAAACGCGGCCTTATGCTTTTGCTTGTCAGGGGAAAGGCGACCAGATTTTTCTATGACGACTACAGCCGTGAGCAGCTTTGACTGCTACGCTGGATACGGTCTTTGTTCATGCACGCACCTGATTAGTGTGTAAAACAATTTATTCGCCGGAAAGAGCTTGGCATGAGGTCGCGTTAAGTGGTCGAGAGTACATAGCCCTCGACGAATTTGTCAGCTCATTCCACCGCCAGAACTTGCGTTCTGAGGTCACAGCTAGCCAGCACGGCTCCCACCGCTCGAGAGAAGGAGCGTTAACTAGATCACCCAGAGGTGGCACTATTTCACAATCTCACAAGATGTGATCATACTTGGCTCGTTGGCCACAATGTTTATAGTTCGAATTGTATAGATCCGGATAAATGTGCGCGAGGATTGATGGGGTGCGTATCGATCTCGTCAGCAGACGACGCCACGTAACCTCTTGTTCTTTAGTCAGGCGTTTTGGAAAGTTCTCCTCTCTAGTTTGAAATTATTGGTGAGATAATGATATGGGATCATAAAGTCCATGGTGAAATTCAGGGAGCCAGACTCATCCTCTGCCCGGTCGACGAAACCTTGGGCTTTATTGTGAGCTGCCTCTTTCCCCGGATTCCCCGAAAGGGCTGGGACCCATATCAGTTCGGAATAATTTGGTGAGAATTTTATGGCTTTAAGGATTCTAAGGAAGGTGTTTGTAATTCGCCATTTTGCGAAATGATTGACAGACATTTTGGAAGAGGAAGGAAAGGAATCCTTAGGAGCGATGGAAAGAATAAACACAGCTGGTGAGGAGCAGGCAACAGCAGATCTGTTGAAGGACGGAGGGAGATCGTGCTAGAAAAACTAACCACTCTATACGCAATGCCTTATGGCCTCCACTATACCAGAAGCTTGGAAGAAGGGAAACATTATCATAATTCATAACAAAGGAGAAGCCAAAGACTTGAAAAATTACAGAACAATCAGCTTACTATCCGTTGCCTACAAGGTATTTACTACGGTTATCGCTAATAGAGTCAGGGCAACCTTACACTTTGATCAACCAAATGATCAGGCAGACTTCCCTAAAGGATATTCCACAATTGATCATATTCACACCATCAATCAGGTGATAGAGAAATGCGCACAATATAACCAACATTTATATATAGTCTTCATTTATTACGAGAAAGCATTCGACTTAGTGGAGACCTGAGCAGTTATACAGGCATATCGTAATCAGCCTTATGTCAAAATTCTGCAAGTTATATATAGCAACTGCACAGCTACCATTGTCCTCCATAAAGTCAGATATAAAATTCTAATAATGAGGGGCGTCAGGCAAGGAGAAAAGATCTCGGCAGTGCTATTCACCGCCATTCTACAGAGAGGTATTCCAAGGCCCGAACAGGGAACAATTGGGAATAAAAGTTAATGAAGAATACCTTTGTAATCTTGGATTCGCAATGACATTGGCTTGCTGATTCATTCAGGAGGTGAACTACAAATCATGATCAATGAGTTAGATAGAGGAGAACGCTGGGTCTAATAATAAACACGCAGAAAACCAAAGTAGTAGCCAGCAGACTAGCAGGGGGTAGCAGTTTACAATTGGCAGTGAGGGGTTGTAAATGGTAAAGGAATACGTCTACTTAGGGCAGGTAGTGACAACTGATCCAGATCATGAGAAGGAAATAAGTAGGATAAGAATGGGGACCCGTCGCGGTGGCTCGGTGGTTAAGGCGCTCGGCTACTGATCCGGAGTTCCCGGGTTCGAACCCGACCACGGTGGCTGCGTTTTTATGGAGGCAAAACGCTAAGGCGCCGGTGTGCTGAGCGATGTCTGTGCACGTTAAAGATTCCCAGGTGGTCGAAATTATTACGGAGCCCTCCACTACGGCACCTTTCTTCCTTTCTTCTTTCAGTCCATCTTTTATACCTTCCTTTACGGTGCGGTTGAGGTGTCCAACGATATATGAGACAGATACTGCGCCATTTCCTTTCCACCCAAAACAATTATCTATATCTTGAGAATTGGGTGGAGCGCATATGGCAGGGTCTGCCAGATCATGAATGGCAGTTAACCAATATCTCTCAAGAGAAAAGTGTACAACAGGTGGTGTATCGTACAGGTACTCACCTACGGGGCACAAACGTGGAGAAAAACGAAAAGGGCTCAACTTAAGGATGCCAAACGCTAAGGCGCCCGTGGGCTGTGCGATGTCAGTGCACAACAAAGATCCCCAGGCGGTCGAAATTATTCCGGAGCCCTCCACTACGGCACCTATTTCTTACTTTCTTCTTTCATTCCCTCCTTTATCCCTTCCCTTACGGCGCGGTTCAGGTGTCCAACGATATATGAGACAGATACTGCGCCATTTCCTTTCCCCAAAAAACAGGTAAAATTATCATTATTAACTTAAGGGCAACGCAGCGAGCCATGGATAGAAAAAATGATAGGTGTAACGTTAAGAGATCAGAAGCGGGCAGAGTGGGCGAGGGAACAAACGTGGGTTAATGACATCCTAGTCGAAATCAAGGGGAAGAAATGGGCTTCGGCAGGGCATGTACTGGGAAGGCAAGATAACCGCTGGTCCTTAAGGGTAACGGAGTGAATTCCAAGAGAAAGTAAGCGTAGCAGGGGCGGCAGCAGGTTAGTTGGGCGGATGAGATGAAGTAGTTTGTAGACATAAGATAAATGCAGCTGGTAAAGGGCAGGGTTAATTTGGAGAGACATGGTAGAGGCCTGTCCTCTGCAGTGGGCATAGTCAGGCTGATGACTATGATGATTTTGGAGTCGCTGAGGATGATGCTGTCTTGGGTATGCGCTAGGGTGAGGGCTATAGCCGTTTCAGAGGATTTCGTCTCAAACGCTCATCGTTTGAGAACGATGAGCTCAAACGCTCTACATCGGTCATCATCGTCATCGTCATCATCGTCATCGCTCATCATCATCAAACGCTCATTGCTCAAAAGCATAATCGTCGCTGAGGGTGATGCTCTCTCGAGTATGCGCAAGGGCGAAGGCTACAGCCGTCAACTTTAAATCGTCAACTTTAAATTGAGCGTGACCGTGACCGAAGGCTTTCTTAACCCGACGTCCGTGAAGCGCACCTGAGGGTATAAAAGGAGTTTTTTCATGTTCCTGGGCACACGATCATCCCATTAGGACTTTCCAATTCTGCGTCAGCTTCATCATCTGTCTAGATTCAAGCCTGCCGCCCCTAGCATGAGAAAACAGCTAAGCACAGTGCGTTTAAAGGGACCCTGAAATGATATCGACGAGCATATTCTAGTGCAACACATCTGTTGATGGGGTCTTTATTTGTATTCGAGCCAAACTTGAAATCTCTGCGTTGACCCTTTAGTTTAGATGTAACTTTAAAGAATTTTTTTTTAACATAGCTGCTCGAAGTAGCTCGCAACCAATCATGGCGACACCTTCTTTGCATAACTCCTGCGGTAAAACGTTCAGCAGTGCTGCCTGCGGCCTGTAGAAGCAGCCTCGAAGCGGGAAGGGCTCCGCAGTGGACATCTGGAGTTGAGCAGATTAAGAAATGCGTTCTCAGCTCACGCACGTGATTTTCTTCCACTGGTCTGGAGGAGGGCATGGAGATCACGAGCGGCTGAGCCCACCTGCGAAACTACGAGGCTCCTCAGAACAAGACGTCGTCGTTTGTGGGGTCATGAGTCCCATTTGCGGACTGTCAAGCGCGACAGCGCCTTTTTTGGCAATGATAGAGATTCTGTCGAGATGTTCTTGCCGATGGAACCGTGACTGCGCTGGTATGGCCACGTTTACGAGCAATTATTCATAAGTATTTTGCTTGTAAAATACTTTGAATTTTTGTTGTGCGCTGAGGGAATTGGTAACCA
Source organism: Amblyomma americanum (assembly GCA_030143305.2). NCBI lineage: Eukaryota > Metazoa > Arthropoda > Arachnida > Ixodida > Ixodidae > Amblyomma > Amblyomma americanum. The sequence goes on from JARKHS020008389.1 coordinate 154,464, forward strand.
ATAAATAATATTGCAGTGATATCCAGCAGTCGGGTAATCGGGATGCGTTTCAGGTCCTAGAGAAATGGAAAACGAACTCAGTCCAGACGGAGGATCGCGGAGAAAAAAATATTGGGGCGCCATGTCGCTTTGAACGGTCGCTGTCCGACGAGCTGTGGTGTCGGTGCCGCGACGCCCTCCCGGGACCGTTTCTCGGGGTGGGGCAGGCCGTCCGTGACCTCGTATCGAAACACAGCGGCCTGCACCCCGAAGCGGCCACCTATTGGAGCAGCAGGGCTAAGCCCTGGTTGTGCACACCGCACCGTAGGTGGTAGAGCGTGCGCCATACGCCGGAGGCAGCGCAGACTGAGCAGATGTTTCTCATCGTGTCAGCGATGAGGTCACTTCCAGAACTCCGCCGCTGCTCGCATTCGCGCCCACACAAGTCGAAGGTGATACAGCGGTCGGCCAAGACGTGGTGATACCTGCACAATGTGGTCACAGTATGTGTTTAAGCAGCATCGCGCTGTACAAAAATGCACTTGCAAGCTATCCTTTCCAGAAGCACTTGTAAGGGCCTCAACTTTGCTAGTTTTTGAAGACATAGTGCATTTCCTTTCTTCTTGAGTGTTAAAGGTGAAGCATGGCTCACACAACGCGTAGAAAGTTGTCTTTTTCTGAGATATCTTAAAAACGGATTTCAAAAGATTACAATTTCAAACTATCACAGATTCAATAAAGTAAGGCACTGCGCAGAGCCTAATTTCAAGCTAAGTGCCTGAGGGCTCTCACATTTTTCAAAATCTTTTCTAGAAACATAAAATATAAGACCGGAAATTAAAAAGGCTGTGGTTGTGTGAAAACGCCCAAAATGAACTCAGGCCAGACGGCGATTGACGACGGAGAAAAATCTTTTCGCGGTTTACTCCGCACAGCGTCGGGTCGCCTATATTTGTAGGACACTACAGTCTATCGTCATAATGGGAGTAAGAGGACTTGATCAAAAGGCCAAGTGCTTTGCAATTGAACGATGCTACCAGAGAGGAAAAAGTGACAGGACAATCAGGAAACCTATTGATAGTGGTTAATGGGCATCGCTTCTGGATGGTGGAGGTGGGTTGCGGAATTAGGTTGAGGGTGGTCTCAGAGGCTATGCTACACCCCCATTCACTTCAAAATAACGGCAACCATTCCTTATTGGTGTGGACGTCAATAGTTTGAATCCAAGGGGAGGGGATATTTTGGAAGTCAGTTTTTCTCAGCCAGATTACATTTATTTAGTTATTTTTGCTGCAGAACTAATGTTAACACACCCAAGAAAGAGCCAGAGAATCCAGTTTTTACTGACAAGAACAATCACATCTGCTAGTTTTCCTCCAAAATCTCTCGAAGCTCGCGTATTCCGGCTTTCTTATACGACCATTTAATTACTTCAGAGCCATAAAATTGGCCTGCTGTTGAGCAGAACGCCTTCCGAAAGCTTGCCATAGTTCCTGAACAACGTTGCTTGCACTCGACGTTTCTGTGAAGGTGTTTAGTGAACGATGATAAGAAGCAACTTTCAAACTACCCATGTCTTTTTCTACAGAACTGGTGGGGTTTATGTCGGTTTAACGTCCAAAAGCGACTCAGGCTATGAGAGACGCCGTAGTGGAAGGCTCCAGAAATTTCGACCACCTGGGGTTCTTTAACGTGCACTGACATAGCACAGCACACGGGCTTCAAGAATTTGAACGCCGCTGCCGGGATCGAACTCTCGTCTTTTGGGCCAGCAGCCTAGCGCCATAACCACTCAGCCACCGCATTTGCCGCAGAACTATATTTTTTAGAGTAGAATAACAAATTGCAAGCTGTCAGCTAACCGGTTCTGGACTACCTCCTTGTGAAAAAAAAGCCTTTACCGTTGTGATAATGGTATTGCGGCGACAAGAGGGGCGGGGGTGCGGTGCTAAATTCCTATGCCAGTCAGAGGGTTTAGCAACTTATGGTCTTTGTGTGGGACTTCTTACGCTTGTGCCACTGCACTTGCATTAGTGCCATTGGTGAGCTAGAGTGAATGCTTTTTGATGAATATCGGAACGGCCGGGTTTAATATGGAATGATGGGTTATGCTGGTAGTGTTGAAAGCAAGGCGCGTACGAAAATCACAGTCACGCACGGTCGCACATTTATATTAAAATATATTGGTTGGCAGGAAATGAAAGTCACAGTAATTGTTTGACTTCTGCGTGGACACGTTAACCGCACCATGAGGGAAGGAAGATGGCGCAACTTAAAGACAGAGAGAGAAAGAGGTCTCATGATGGAGGGCTCCTGAAAAATTTCGACCACTTGGGGATCTCATGTGCACTGACAGTGCACAGCACACTGGTGGCTTTGGCGTCTAGCCTCCAGCGAAGCGCGGCCGCCACGGCACCTTTCCAATCCGGGAACTCCGGCTCAGCAGCCGAGCGCTCCATGCACTGAGCCGCCGCGGTGGGTTCCACATTTTAAAGGTGGCCACCCTGCGCCTCGACGTAAATGGGCGAGAGAAAGAGCAGGGAATTGAAAGAATAGAGTGGGGAGAAGGAATGGGAAGAGTGGGGACGACGACGGCGACTTGATTTCGCCCAACGTGGCGCATACTGCTCGCGCTGCGATACTCAGCACCTGGATTTTTCGCAGTTTTTTGCGTACTTAAATATACGGTACTGAAGTTTTTCAGAAGACTAGGTGAAGTGACTGGTATAAAATTTGTCATTCGAAAAAAAGAAGATTTATAAGTACCGCAGTGAAAGCTGGACACTGATACACGATTTATTCTTTTACCTAAAACATCTTACATAAAACATTACATAAAACATGTCTCTCAGTCTCAGTAACAAAAATGGGTATAAGTACGAGCTGGACACTACCTGTAAGATTACTTGATACTGTATATGTTTATATTTTGTACTTGAATATTTATGCTAGTATTTCATAAATGATGCTTTCTTGAAAGAAATGGAATCATTTTTTTCATTAAAAAACGCAAAAAGTGGAACAGCATGAATTTTTAGACATAATTTACGCTTACGCAGCTACTAAAGAAAACCTCGACGGTAATCCTTATGTTAACAAATTCTCGATTCAGGCCCCAGGCTCTGTCATCTGCCATGCACGATCACAATGCCACCAGCTGCCAGCGCCTGTTGTGAAAATATGTAAAAACCTTTCCAACGTCAGCAGCATCTGCGACAGTTTTATACCCTGTATCAGAATATTTGAGCCTTTCAATAGAATGCAGATCTGCTTTGTCAATGCAACAATCGTTTCTTAAATTAGTGCTCGAGTACGCAGATGACATTTCTGTGTTCCTGTGCGTCGCAATCCCTGTGATAATTTTTGCGTACAAATGTGCTTATGTCTGTATGCATAGACTGACACAGAAGCATACAGATAGGCCTACTGTACCGACGCATTTACATATACATACATAGGTAGTCGTGGTTATCGCGGTATTACCTGCACTTCTTTCACCGACCCTCCGCCTGTTTCGTCTTACCCTCTCCCTTTTTCGCGAATCATATGCGGGTTAATTCACTCACCCTCGGCGTGGATCAGCGCTGAGCTGTTTGCTGAGTTGTTCCGAGCGCAACTTGGTGCGCTGGTTAAGTGAGGGCAGCTCATCGCTGACAGTGAAGAGCTGGGCGTCGGCGCTGACTCCATGCTCCTCTTCGGTGGAGCTCGGGGCAGACTTGGCGGCGGCAGTTAAGATCTCGATGGTCTGCGCCTGCAATAAGAAAGGAGTCATTCCCAATATGTCAGAATATCTGGAGTATGGCCTTTGGAAGCGGCCAGATTGCAGTGCGTTTCCGAGTATTAGAGGTGGTGCTGGTGTCCACCTTAAGGTAAAGTGATACAGTCACAAAGCTATGAAGGATAGCTGTCACAATAGCGCACTTGGAAAGAACAACGAATGCTACAAACAGAAGTCGCAGGTCGTCCGAATTCGGAAGCACGAATACTTGATATCGTGGGATTGTGTCCGCTGGAAGCGTGAATGTTGCTCGTGAAGCTTTCAAAGCCACTTTCACTCCACTATAGCTTATCTGGTAGCCCAAGAAAAGCATGTTACGTAAAATAGGACAGACGAACCACCACCGAGAGATTGAAGGAAACATTCCAGAAGTGAACCTTTGGACACCCTCTACGTTACTCCATGCATGTTAGGCAGGAAGGCTGCGGAAGGCTGCAGGTGCGCGCACGGCTTACCTGCATCGTGGTGTCGACAGTTCTGGGTCATGGACAGGGACAGAGCAGAGTGACGTGCGCATCTTGGAGCTGGCGTTGGCTGCATAGGGTCACGTACCCTAGCGGCGTAGGCGGCGTGTTTCTTGCCTCGCTGTGGTCCTGGGAGTTTGGTTGATCTGCTCCGTCGCAGTCAGGGTTGGTGGCGTCATACATAGCGAACAGGCGTGGAACCAGCTCCACCATAGGCGCAAAGTACAGTGGTTTCCTCTGAGAGAAAAATCAACATAAAACAGGAGATACAGGAGGTGTGTATTGGAAAAGAATGCAGATGAATAAGCAAGGATTTAATTTTAAAAGATAAAACATAAATAGAAATTTTTCGCTAAGGCCCCTTGCCATTTAAGCAAAGGGTTGGTGGATGTTTGGGGGAGAAATATTACACAATCGCTGCCTCGTGCAGGCAATAGGAGAGTTGAAAGAGAAGCGAGAGGAAAGATTGAAAGACAAGACGCGCGTCGCAACAACCGCGTCATCTGAAGCGACGACGACGGTTTAGCAACAGATACACACGGTGACAAGGAGCCCTCACCACATTGGTGTGAGTTCCTAGATTCCAGCCCAGTAGGACCAGAAGGCCATAGCGAGAAAGCGGGTGAAGTCCGGGATATTATTTTAATCCTCGTGATCAGCAGCCGCACGCCGTATATTACGTCAGTATTACGCCGCATAATACGCCAGTGGGTTATCACGCCGCTAGTGAGTTATATCGCTGCACATGTATAATTCTCACGAAGAATGACCCACGAAACAATGTTGGATTTAGAAAAAGGACCTTCGTATTGTGGACTGCCGATTTTTATCGAAACACATCCTATCATAACCCTGCTAAACGTTTTTGATGTAGGTTTTGAATAGTGCTGAAGGATGCTTTTTGACAGCTTGATTTTTTATACCCTTCAGTAAAGTGTGCAGTGGCTTGGAAATCGCGGCGTTACACTTGGAAGATACAAGGAACCATGATATACGTTTTAAGATTTTTCTCAAGTCTTAGACGTGTAAAATTATGACTTGTGCGAATGAAACAGAACAAAAAAGAAAGGAAAATAATTAGTAATTGACACTTCCTTCAGCGGGGAGGTAAGGTAGTACTCATGATCACTCTTTTTCAGTGTACAGACTTGGTCAAATGTCTTCGAATGAAGTGATTTGTTTTAAAGGCCCTGAGTGGATCCTCTTTACAGCCCCCTTAAAGCCAAAAAAGCCTTAAAACGTAAGAATGATTCGTCTCGCCGTTCAGTTTTCTGGTGTTTCAGGGGTTTCATAACTTCTCTACTACACGGCTGAAAAGCCAACGCTGGGGAGTTTAGATGTAACCATTAGTGAACGTTACTCTACGAACATAACAATGTCTTGAATAAATTAACTAAAAACAACTACGATGAGAAAGCCTTGTTGAGTGACTGTGGCTCTGTTATCATTTATCGAGAGGTGCGAGGAATTTACTAATGCCGGTCAAAAGATAACGGCTCCGGCTGTCAATAAAAACAAAAAAAATCAAAATTGATTTCTAGTCCATTCGCTCAGGAACACTTCGATGCTCTTAACGAAAAGGTTAAAAATGGTGTATGGGGTTAATGTCCCAAAGCGACTCAGGTTATGAGAGACGCCGTAGTGGAGCGCTCTGGAAAATTTCGGCCACCTGGGGAACGTGCAATGACATCGCACAGCGCATGGGCCTCTAGCATTTCGCCTCAATCGAAATGCGACCGCCGTCGTACCGTCTTTTTTGCTGCTAAAAAGGCGACAAAACTGCGCAGCCGTTCGCGCTCTAGTTGTTCTATCCGGAACTCTCCGCATTACTGCAGGAATGGAAGACACCGCCGTGCTAGGGAAGCCCGGTCGCATAGGTGGGGAACCGATGACCGTGATATCGCTTGCGACTGCGTCGGAGCTAAAAAGCCTGACGCCGAACAGTTCGGCGTTTGCCCCGAAGGAAGCCGACATCAGAGAGCGTCGCCAAGAGAGTGAGGCTGTGTGCAAAAAGGTTTCCTTACCTGGCGGATGTCGGCGAGGTTCGGAGAGACGGCCCTCGAGGCGGCAACGAGGCAAGATCTCGGCGTCCCCACGTGGGACACCTAGGGCCGGTAGCGCTGAAATCTAGCGGACACTCAATAAAGTTTTTACTCACTGACTTGGCGCAGGTCGTATTGCTGAGCTGAAGGAACGCAGATAGCAACGACTGCTGAGCACGAGAGGAATGCGCGAGGAACGTGCCGATGAACGCGTGGCTCGAGCTGTTGGCGAAGCGAGCGGGTGAAAAAAAAAAGCCAATGCTGAAAGCTGAAAGACAGTTTGCATCAAAACCAAATGACATTGATTTAATTCACGTTTTCTTAGAGCCTGAGGTGTTTTTGTCACGTTCCTCGGGAAAACCGGGTCGGGGGCGCCTTCGATCACGTGACCAAGGAAGTATTCTCTAGGGGGAAAAGGCGTGAGGCGGCGAAGCAAAATATTGAAACTGGAAAAAATATTTATTGTTGAGGAACTCAAATTAATTAAAGAAATTCGAAGTTCCAAGAATAGAATGCGTCTTGCGGTAACCTGGTCGTTTTGAAGGGGGCCGCGCGGTCTCGGCAAGACGGTGCGATTCGCGTTTTTTCTGTATGCGAGAAGAGTGCCATGAGGAACAAGTTGATGAAGTCCCGAGGAATCGAATGCAGGAGATGGACAATTAAAGAAGGAGTGAAGTGCAGTCTCGCTGAGGTAGTCGCAGAGGTTGACGGTGTAGTGACTGTCCACTGTCCACTTCTTCTAATCATATTCGTGGTTCCACCGCAGGTGCACCTCCCTGAAGAGCCGTTTTCTAACAGATTCTAGTTGCTGGGCGCGTCCACATGTGCCGCAAATCACAAATGTTCGGTGCAGCGTCACAGTGAGGGCACCTGTCAGTTGCTGGAAGATCTTTTTCACGGACAGACGGGGTCAGAACCGCCCGTCCTGATTGCAGTCTAGAGTCACTAGAAAAGTTATCCAGTGACTGTATTGTGGTCCCTGTGCACCGTATCAGTGAACACAAAAGAAGAAGACGACACAAGCGTTCTGAAAATGACCAGCCCGGTTATGGCCAATCATTATCATTTAACCACTCGGCTATAAACCTCAGTGTCGATCTCCTGCGTGCGTTATGCATTTCCCGTTTCATTTTGCTGTTCCTTTTTGTTTACTGCTTCCTTCCTCAGCATTAATTTTATTTTCATCCAAGAAATATATATCTGTGTAGATAGAACAACTAGATAGATAGAACAACGAATAGAACAACTAGAGCACGAATGGCCGCGCAGTTTTGTCGCCTTTTTAGCAGCAAAAAAGACGGTACGACGGCGGTCGCATTTCGATTGAGGCAAAATGCTCGAGGCCCCTGCGCTGTGCGATGTCATTGCACGTTCCCCAGGTGGCCGAAATTTTCCAGAGCGCTCCACTACGGCGTCTCTCATAACCTGAGTCTCTTTGGGACATAAACCCCATACACCATTTTTAACCTTGTGGGTGTGAGCCATTTTATGAGGCACACATCAACAACAACAAATGAACAGCGTTTACTTGATCCACACGAAAACTTCCTGCGCAGCTCTGGTGATTACTGCTGAGGTGTCATGAAGAAAGGGGGACCTTCTGACCTCTAAGTGATACGGAGAACTCGTCATCTGAAGTGATAACGCACAGCAAGCTAAAACAATCCTGCCTTATGTGCGACGGAAACAAGCAAGGCGTTGTATCAGAGAAGACTAATCGTTTCAAGTAGTATAAGCAGAAACAAGTATATACCAGCGTACCTCGCCGGTGCTCACCTGCGGGGCAGAAACATAGAAGGTAAAGAAAAGGGTTAAACTTAAGTTGAGGACAACGCAGAGAGCTATGGAAAGGAAAATGATAGATGTAACGTTTAAGAACCGGAAGAGGGCAGAGTGGGCCAGGAAACAAAGGCGGGGTGTCAGTGACATCCTATTCGAAGTCAAGAAGAAGAAATGGGCTTGGAAGGGCATGTAATGTGAATGCAAGATAATCGATGGTCATTAAGGGTAACGGACTGCATACCAAGAGAAGGCAAGCTTAGCAGGGGGCGGCAGAAAGTTAGGTGGGCGGATGAGGTTAAGAAGTTGGCGGGGATAGGGTGGCCGCAGCTGGCACAGGACAGGGCTAATTGGAGAGCTATGGACAGAGTCTTGCTGGTGATGACGATGATGAAGCAGAAGCAAAGAGACTTAGACGCGAAGACAGTGGAGTTCGAGCCGCCGAGGAAGAGGTGATGCGACGGAAGTTGCAGTACCAAGGGAGGATCTAAGAAAACGGAGGCTGTAACCAATTAATTCTATAAACAATTGCTGGGCATCTCGCTCCACTAGAGCTGCTGCGTACGCGATCAGTTGTGGCTGAAAAACGAACTCTCTGCGGCGGCTCTGCCCCGGCAGCAGATACTCTTGCTGGAGCTTCCCAACTGCTACCGCTGGTTGTTCAGAATATGCTAGCGCTGAAACATTCGTAACAGTCCTTTCGGTGCTTTCACCTCTTTTATTTGATGCGTTTTCGCAGCGCAATTCACGCGACTGAGCAGTGATGCCTGGAGACAAAAGTAGCACTCCGCTCCCCTACTTTGGATATTAGATAATATTAATTTGTCTTATAGGCGAAGTGAATAGGATGAACAGCAGGCAGTCAAGGAAGCAATTTGGGAAAAATCCTGCAGGAAAACATTTATACTACTTGGTGGCATATGGAGATTTCTTCCTCTAATGTAGCGAAAGGAAAAATTGTATTCTGCAGTTGGAAGGATACTGCGGAAATAAACTCGGCCTTATGCTGTTGCTTGTCACTGCAAAGGCGACCTGCTTTCGCTTATGATGAGCTATAGCCGTGAGCAACTGTGACTACTACGCTGGATATTGTCTTAGTTGATGTAAGCACCTGATCTCAAACGCTCATCGCCAGCTTTAAATTAAGCGTGACCGTGATAGCAGGCTTTCTTAACCTGACGTCCTCCCGAAGCGCACCTCAGGCTATAACAACATCCGAGTTTTCTCAAGTTCCGGGGCACAGGGTCATCCCATAAACAGTTTCAATCCTGCGCCAGCCTGATCAGTTGTCGTCTAGTGTCACACCTGCCGTCCCAAGCATGGGACAATACCTAGGCAGAGTGTGTTTCAAAGGGCCCTGAAATGATATGAGATGGTCGTATTCTTGTGCAACAGATCAGTAGAGGCGGGCCTCTGTGGGTATTCGAATGGAATTTGAAATCTGATTTGTCCCTACAATTTAGAAATAATGTTAAATAATTTTTGAAATTGCTGCTCGAACTAGCTCTAAACCAATTAGAGCGCCACCTCACCGTGCATTCCCTACCCCGATGTCGTCAGCGGGCCAGCATGCGTGTCTCAAACTGAAGTTATGGAGAAGAACCTTAGGTAGGTTATGCATTAGTCACGAGTCAACTTCAAGAGATTATATCTAGAAAAACGAACGAACGTTTCAAAAACGACAAACCAGGCCAAACAAGCAGGGCCGAGCATAGGCTATCAAAATCTTGATGATGTTAGATTACTTCTGAGCGAGTTTATGCAACTGCGCGAACAGACTATGACTACCAATTCCAGGAACAGTTGACGCGCAGACCCACCGCGGTGGCTCAGCTGTTAGGGCGCTCGGCTACTCAGCCGTAGTTCCCGGATATGAACCAGGCCGCGGCATGGAACCCCTGGCATGGAACCAGTGCGGCGCTAATGAGTGTTCCTGGGCTGGAATGCTGCGCTGTGAACCTAGGAGGGCAGTTAATGAGGCGGTAGCCGCTTAAAGAGCACTGTGCAATTGCTGCTGAATAAATCCGCGCTGCGAAGGCGTGCTCCGCAGGCTTTGAAAGAGCAGTCGTCGAATACCTCTGTCCTGGCGAAACGACTGTCTTGTCCAACTTCCCATGTGCGTTTGCTTAGTGAAAGTTGCCTGCATATATTCTGCTATCTTCCCTGTGTGCCTTTTGTATGTATAGGGTTTTAACCTTTCAAGATATTTAGTTTAAAAAAATGTCATAGCCACTTCGGTGCAGCCTGTTGAGCTGGACAGTACAGAAAGGCGCACATTACGTACTTGACATCAGCAGTAATTTGACGACTAATAAATCAGCTAATGAACTTTTTTATTATTGATCGGGTGGAGGGGGAGCCAAGATTATATTGAGAAATTTATGGCTGTCAACAACGAAGTTGAACCCTGCTTCAGCTTTCATTAATCGATGATTTGGTTCGAAATATTGAACGCCAAAAACACTCATTTGAAAGCTGGTTGAGTTGGTTTTCCACCCTAAATAAAGTTAATTTCTTCTAACCATCAAATACACCAACGGCGTCCTTATTTGACGCATAAGAAGTGCGCCAATTAACTGCATAGGAAGTATATGCAATGCGGGAAGGACACCTCAACGTCCTTCCAAATGAGCATTTTTACGTTCGAAGTTTCAAATCACATTGGCGATTAATAAAGTTAAAAACACTGCTTATAAACCAAGCAATCGATCAACAAATTTATTCACCCCGTTTGGAGATGGAGAACACCATATTGACGGAGGGATGGGTGCATCGGAAGAGTGGTCCGAGTAGAGGCGTTGATCAGCGTTATGAGAGCCATACATGCATCTACAAAGCACGTTGCGTCGCATTCAAAAAGACGAAATTCAGGTTTTACGCTGGTCTTGCGAATAAAGGGAGGGGTAGGGGAGGAGTGGAAATATTCCAGGTCAGACTTACGGAACACAGTACGCCTATCGCATTTGCTCGTCTCAGGACCTAAAGTACAACTCTCCTTTCTTGCAACCATTCACGAATACTTGCTGTGACATGCTGTCTTTATAGGCAGCGACATTGCCCCTGTCGTCCGTCGGAAGGAGCGTGCGTACGAGGGAGAAACGCAGAGACTTCCGGAATGAAGGCATTGTGGCAGGTGCCTCCTGAGTGCATCCCACCAAAGCGTACGCTTGAGAGAGAAAGACAGAGAGAGGGGAGAGAGAGAGAGAGAAAACTTTATTTAGTGGCCTGCAGAACGGCACCATGACTAAATGGCGCCGCGACGCAGGCCCTGACGCCTTCTCAGCGGGTGGTCTCTACTACGTTTGAGTGTGACTATCAGAAGTATGAAGGGTGGATGGCGCAGTGCATGAAAAGCTAGGGCTATTTGTTTCATGCTGAATTTATTTTTCCCAGCCTGTGCGAAGGAGTGATGTAGGAAGCCTGATTTAAGGAAAAGTTTGATCCCGCTTTATTCGCAGGTTTATTACATACAATAGTTCCATGAGTTGAAGAGAGGACAGCTCGTCAGGCATTTTTGGCAGCTGGAATGCGCATATAAGGAAAGAAAGCTGTCTAGAGCGCAGCTCCTAGGATTTCGTTCCTGCATTTCAAGCCATTGTCGTCGTTGGCGTTGTGGGCGTAGCCGGTTTTCCATGCCTCCGCTCTCATCGCGGCAGGTATCTGCCACGTGAATGTGGCTAGCAGCGTAACACGCCACCTGCCAGCCGCAAAGGACTGCGCTCAAATTTCGCATTATCGACTATCGTAAGTGTCTGTCTTTTTTTGCTTTCATCGTGCAGGGTTGTGTAGCATTAGACCTACAGCTGTCGTGACGGCGACGTGATAGAGGTGGGCGAGAACTCTGGGAGTGTTTTTATAATACTGCGCACGCAGAGAAAGTGAAGCAGGTGCAAAAAAAGAAAACCTGGTCGTGATTAACTATGTTGCCTTATTGTTAGGGTTTGACCCACAAATGTTTTGCCTGTTCTGCTGTTACAGAGCAGTAACAACTTTTTTTTTAATGAGCAAAAGGTCCTCAAGGGTATACTGTCCAAGAGTCCACGGGCCTGGACATCACGGAGAGTTCGGTCCGCTAGCCATGTTTGGCCAGCTGGTTGAGCAACTCGCAGAGTGGTCTCCCGTAAAGAAGGGGATGGGTTGCATTTTGGGAGGAACTGCCTTGGGTTGGGGGCATTGCTACATGCAGAGCTTGAGGGTGGCCTTGGCTGCTTACAAGTTGCGCAGAGCGGGAGGGTAGAGGCGGGTAGCGATGGAGGAGGTAAGGATAGATGTATCAGTTTGTCTGCACTTGCCGCGAGACTGCAATGTATATTGTAGTGTACGGTACGGATAGATCTTGACGAAACCAGTAGTATGTTTGTAGGCGAGAACGAGCACCCAGGAAGAGAACAGATTTGGTGCGCGTGGTGCCCGGTGGGTGCGGTAGAAATTGGTTTCGGATCTCCACGACAACTCCCCTCCACCCCCCCCCCCCCCCACCCCCCTGGACAGTATCCTGCCATATCTCTAGGGAGACTGAACGCGCAGCGCTGAACTACGTTGCGAACGTAGTGAGAAAACTTGAGCCGAGTGCTTTGGTTCCGTAATCTGTTATGGTTATGAGCCTTCGGTTGTCTTTTGCCACGCTACCGTTTGTTCGAAACTGTAAAAGCAATCCACTTGACAAATGCAGCAGCGCCGCATGGATGAACTACGTGGGTTAACATCAAATAGTTCCGTGATGCTGTTGCTTCTGCGAGAGTTTATAGAATTGCATAAACCTGTTATGGCACCCAATGCAGGGCGCGGGGCATGAATAATCCTCACGCATGAAGCCGTTTATTCGCCATTACCGCCACTCCGCTGCCACTGTGGGCTGCTGCTGTTGACCAACCGCGCCTTTAAGAATGCATTCACACGACTGCTAAACGGGATCCAAGCCATGGAGGCAGGGCCAGGGCACAGTTAGCTGCCAGCACGTATCGTCGGCGTCGATACCCCGGCACATACGGCCAGAGAGCTGCGGACGAATGCACTGGACTGCTTCCTAGTCGAACACGTAGGGCCCACCATGTCTAGAGCCGCAGCCAAGTCGTGCTACCACGGCTGTCGCAGTCACTCTCGCACATCATAGTTGGAAACAACACTTGGGAACGCGTTCTCAGCAGTCACCAATGCGGCCGTGGTCGGTAAAAGCGGCTTCGAAGCAGGCAGTGTACGGAGTGGCCATCAGTCATTGAGAGCAGGATAAACACTGGTTCGAGAACCACGCCTAAGCTTCTTCCAATGAGCTCGTGCGCAGCATGGCGCGGACCAAAGTGCTCATGTATATGGAAAGTTCGAAACCACAGAAGCTTGATTGGTATGACGCAACAGTTGACGGCGGGTTCATTTTTCCCACTTGCAAAGGCCCGTGCCAAATAGTTGTGTATTTCTTGGGAACATCGGTGGCTCCATGCAGATCTTGTGGCCTCAATTCACGAACTGATGACAATGTGCCCAACAGATGCCTGCGCTTATGCGTATAAAAAGATTTTTAATGTAATTTCTTCGTAATGCTTCATTTTTTTTTGCTGAGGAAAGTTATTACCAATAATATTGAGGTCATGCCCTGTGATCGGATAGCTGGGGATGCGCTCCGCCTTCGCCAGACACAGGGCCGACACTGTTGCAGTACAAACTCAGTCCAGACGGAGATTGATTAAGAATAAATTCCCGGCGAGCGCGCCTTTTTGACTGCCGTTGTCCGACGGTCTCTGGTGTTTGCGGGGTGGCGCGCTCGCAGGCCCACTTCTCGGGGTATGGCAGGCGGCTATGGTCTCGTATCGAAACACAGCAGCTTGCACCCGAGAGGGGCCTGCTATCGAAGCTGCTGCGCCTCACGCTCCAGCTGGTGGAGCGAGCGCCACAGGCCGAGGACCCCGCAGGCCGATCGGTGGTTTTCACGCCATGCATTCCGCCGCTGCTTGCGCTCGGCCCTTCGGCAGCGGGACTCAAGGCGGAGATGGCAGTCAGCCCGTACGAGGTCACTCCTGCGTAATACGGACAGAGTGCGCCCGTGGACACGAGTTGACTCAAGACGAATGCGTTCACAAGCCTTGTACTTCAGTCGCATTACTGATCACTCTGAACGGTGTTAACTTTCGCAGTCTTCGTTCTACTATTTTGGTTCTAAATGCTACTTAATAGCGAAAACCGAAATGATGCCAGCTACACCTACAGTTTTTAAGCTCGCAAAACTTAATTTCCGAATTTGATTCCTCGGTGTGGTAAAATTTTACAATTGAGGCTTGTGTAAATCTCACTGCAGCGAATTGCTGTACACCAGTTCTAGCAAGCGTAGCTGGCCGATCAGTACTGCATCAGGTCTGTGCACGAAGCTACTTCGCGTTTTCGAGAAAAAATCTTCATCAATTTCAACGCTGGGTAATGGGAGGCACCGGGCCTCACGAAGTGCCAGATACGGTCGATATAAGGAGGCCATGAAAATGCTGTGTGAAAATTCTACATCATCATGCCTGACTTTGAAATACTGCCAATTTTACCCTGATAGGCCAAGAGTCACTGAGAACACTTCTTTATTCCATACCTTTGCACGGGGAAACTGAAGTCGGGCAGGAGTCAATGCCGCTTTTATGAAGCTTGCCGTTTCCGTGTTTCTGAGCGTTCTCTCACTTCAGGCTAGGGCAGGAAGTTTGTTTTGTGTCGTGTGCTGTACGCAGAATACTATCGGGACCCAGCCGACAACAAAGCGTTAGCGGTGCTTTGTGTTACTGCTTTTCATTTACTGGACCGTATTTAGACACATGTGCACGCGTATACGTACACACGCCAGTACCCATAAATACAGATACGAGCACACTCAAGCTAGCCGCGTCCGAAATGGCATTTCTCATGACATTCACAGGGAAGTCACGTTCTGCGGTTTCTTTGTGATCCTTGTTGTTTTCATGAATCATACGTGCCCTGCTTTACTCACCGGCAAGGCGGATCAGCAGTGAGCTGCTTGCTGACCTGCAGCCAGAGCCAATCGGCGTGGTCGTAAATCGCCGGCAGCTCGTCCTTGACGGCGTGCAGCTGGACGCTGGCGCTGTCTGCGTGCTCTCGTTCGAGACAGTTGAGGGCAGGCTGTACGGCCGCGCCAATGTCCCCGACCATCTGCATGCATTAAGAGCGACGTTAGTATCAAGATGTGAAAATATCACTACCAGGGCTTCTGATAGCGACCCTACTACAGAGCTACAATGCAACGACTTGTCTTGTGATCATATTTCATTTATCTTCGTCGCTGTTTCTGACTGTTTGAAGCGACACCATGCTCTCACCGCAGCTCGGCTTGAGCATACCACAAAGAGCGAAAAAAAAAACAGCGACAAACTTAAGTCAGAATTCTTAAAATTGTTCTTAACCAGTGCATTCCTGCTTATTCAAAGTGGCACTGGACAGGATTAAGGAGAGCCAGCTCAATTGCGCACTTGAGAAAAGTGCCGCTTCACACAAAATAGGTCATGGATAATTACGCGAAACTAGAGGGCACACTACGCACAAAATAACTGCGAGTCAAAGAATCTACCATAGCGCTGATCCGGTGGTTTTTGCATTTTAAGCTTATGTATACTGTGCGCTACAATTTTCCAGAATGAACTGATATCGATTCGCCCCGCCATCCACGCTGCTGAAAGTCATAGATTGTTGTTAAATCCAATTTTTCTCCAGTATTTCAGGTGGTCATAAGATTTACACAACAGGCTTGTTGTTTTTCTATGTTATTTCTTGTAAGTTATCTAGAAAAACTTTACAATTTCCTTCGCATAGTTTCAATTACGACACTGGGCTCCTCTTTATCTGTACATAACCAGCCGCACTCCTACTCCAGTTCTCATAGCTCTCGTATCATCGCGGGATTGCACGAAAGGTGAAAAGGCAGCGCGTATGAATTAAAGAAAAATTGCAAGACCTTATCGCTTTAACCTTTGCTGATACACATGCGCGGCATATTTCGCCTCGCTTCAATTGCGCTCTCAGTCTACAGTACACTAACTGTTCGGAGCTGGTGCACTAAGACTTCAGGGTCAAAACTGTTTGTCGCAAAGCGGCTGCATGTCTGCTGCCTTCCGGCACGTTTATTAGTTCGCACAGACTCTACAGTCGGTGTTCACACAGCCTCATTACGATCAGTTATAGTGGATTGCATTTGCAGCTTTTGTTTGTTCATTGTTCACTCGAAATTTTAGGCTAGCTGTACACCTGTCCTTGAAGGGTAGCACAGGGTGTTGCATGAGAATCTCTTTCCTTCCGAAGAATGCTCAGTGTTATCGTAAATATATACCAGTCAGCAAGTTTTAAACGAGGACAATGATTTCGGCAATTTAATATTTGCTAGTATTATCTATCATAACTATTTATGGCCCAGTTTGCACAAATGCGTGGGTGCATAAAAACATTTCGGAACGCCAAGGCAAAAATTTTAGAGCTGAACTTGCCGTCTTAGCGCATTAATCAGCTAAAGCTGTTATAGCTTTGATTTTGCTATTTAGGTTATCCTATTTTCCGTCCTCTTCACCGTCCTCTCTCTCCAACTTGCCCTATCCATTCTTTCCTCAATAGTACAAGGAGATTTTCGTCACTCCAGTTCGCTGCCTACCAAGGTTGGCAGTAGACGGTCGTTTAGTTTAATTTAATGGAATTGAAATAGAGAAAGGAAAGCGGAGGGGTCTCTAAAGCTCTGCTTTATGGCGCGATAGCGTTAATGGGTAATGCCCATACATGCGGAAATTGGCATTCTCAACTTTAAATTCGGAGGTCCACAGGAGTCCTCATACCACTCTTGGCGTAGTGGTTCAGCGGTTAAGCGATTCGCCACTGCCCTGCGATGGCAGATGCTGCCACCGGTGAGGCTTCTTCCCGAGCAACCTCTCGCGAGAAATCACATTTAACTGCCACCCGCCACGGAGGTCAGTTTGCTCAAAATCTAACGGGCAGGTTGCGATGACACAAGGTCACGTGACATAGATGGCCTACCTAGGTTGCTTCTCCGGGTTTTTTTCGCCACAACACCTACGCTGATGAAAAAGACCACGCGCCGTATTTTCTGAAAAAAAGGAGCCTTAACGCTTTCTCGTTAATATTGATTTAAAATAAATTTCTTCCCGAAGTAATTATCGTCGTACCGCTGACGCTGTAGATGGAACGGCAGAATGGTGAACCAAGCCTAAGGGCTTTCAATATAAAACGCTTATGTTCTGGCCCAGCCCATTGTGAGGATTTGGGAAACAAACCTGCCAGCTATTTCGGAAAAACAAAAAATAAAGCTGGAGGGAACACTTAAGCTCCCCCTTAAAGTTACGACGCGATAGCGTAGTGGGCTAATTCCCATATCTGCAGAATGTCATTCTCTACATTCATAGATCCCTGGGAGTCCTCATACTCCTCCTGGCGCATTAAGCGATGCGCCACTGCCCTGCGGTGGCAGGCGCTTCCAGCGGTGGGCCTTGTGTAGCTCAGGTTGCTCTTCCCGAGCGAGCAATCGTTAACGTCACTGACACCTGCCACGGTGGGCAGTTTGCTCACTATCTGAGGGGCAGGTTGCGATGGTACAAGGTCACGTGACCTAGTTGGCGCACCTGCCGCCTAGGTCGCTCTCTGGGCTCCACCCGCCAGAGTCATGCGAATGAATTTTCGCTCGCAACGCAAACAAGGCCGACAACGCCGACGACGCCAACACCAACGCCGGATTTTCTGGGTAACGGGGCCTTTAACGCTATCGCGTTAATACAACTCCCATCTCTTCATCCAAAGGCCCATGTTTGAAAACTTCCCGAATGTCACTCGAGGACTTCTCCCAGCTGCAAGAAGTGTGACGTTTGGTTTTCTTTGACCATGAAGGGAACTAGTTTACATATTTAACACAAGAGCAATAGTACCCTGCATTCAGAACAAATATCCGGCGTCGGCGTCAACCGTCCGAAGCGTCACAACTCGCAGCCAGAGCGGCCGGAGTAGCTAGAGAAACCGCTCCGGCTGCTGATGCGATATGACGCGAATGACGCGATATGGTATTAATGCTATTGCTTGATAACGTTAAGTCGGCAGTGTCCCCTCCAGCTTTTTTTTTTTAATACCGAGGCATAGGTTTCCTGTAACTTGATGCAACGGTGATATCCGCTGTGATTACAGATTTATGAAACAAAAATACACCCACTTATTCATTTTTCTAATTAGGATTTAGTTCTTCATGGTTTTATGTTGGACATTATGTCAGACGACCTTAAAGAGTAGTAACTGAACAAAGAATTAAAAGCGACCCCGTTAATTTCTTTATGGCCAGGTAAAGGATAACCATGCGTGAAAACTTTGTTAAATATTTGTAAAAGTCAGAAATTTTAGCGTTTCTTTGGCTTTAGTAGTCGAAATATGATGTGTTCTGTCATCTACTTGAATTAGAGAGAAAAGAATATGACACTCCGACCGAAGTCTCATGAGAAAGGAACCCGCGTTTCGGGGCCGACTTCTTCAGGTTTGAATGAATGGGGCAAGAGAGACGCTTCTTAAAGCTTCTTTTCGTCCACAGTGGGGTTGCGAATACCTGTTCGCGGGGTGGCGGGGGACGGCCTTTGCAGCGTCACGGCGGCCATATGTACATACGCCGATGGAAGGCAGCCTTGAGATCTGTCTACGTTTGCCGAAGTGTGTTTTGTATGGGTCAGCGTTACATGTCCTAGAAAATAATTGAGTTCATTGTCAGGATTGTCAAGCGGTAAATGGGTGGTGGTAAAGATCAAATGGAAGCAGAGATGATGCAACATGAAGCACACTTAAGACCACAGGCGCGTGTTTCGCATACCTGCGTCGTGGCGTCGGCAGTGCTGGGCCGTGAGCAGGGACGGAACAGCGTGACGTGCACGTCTCGGAGCTGGCGGTGGCTGCGCGGAGCCGCGGACACGACAGACGTAGGCAGCGCGTCACTCAGCTGGCGAGTGTTTCCGGAGTCGGGCCTTTCGTCACTGTGACGCTCAGCTGCGGTGAACAGGTATGCTTCTCTATTAGTCTGTGCTGAGACTGAACAGAGAGACGTCAATCGCAAGTGGTCACTCACCTGGAAGGAAAACGAAGAGAGCACCCTGATCTGGAGCAAACTTGTCTTTCGCTGGATCCAGGCTGCAGAGGTAGAGAAATGTGCGAGACATTTTTGAGCCAACCCAGCAGCTCTGACATTTGGGACACATGCTTCATTTTGTGGCGACAAGAAAAGGCCATCTGCTGTGCTGCCAAGAGCTTCGCATGGGTGCGAGTCACAAAAAACCTGACCAGGATCGTCCGAATGAAAAACTACACAGATGGCACCAAGCAGATGTAAGAAAGTGGCCGAGTAAGCATTGTGAATTGATTGTGGAGTTTAACATCACCAGATTGGCTGCGAAAGTTGCCGTAATGGCGGCCTTCGGATTAATTTATCCAAGATGTGGTTCTTTAATGTGCACTGATATTATTCAACACTGAGACTCCTTCGCCGTTTCGCCTCTATCGAAACGCGGCCGCCGCAAGAAATTGGAGTCAAGCGCGTCTGGATCAGCATCACCCCGCTGACGGTTGTGCCTTTGTGGCTCCTTCCTTTGTCACTTTTAGGGTCTGCGTCTGAAAGCTACCACCGCAATTTTTTTATACGTTAACATTAAAAGTCCCACCGTGAAGAAAAAGTGTCCGGTGCTAGGCGGCGTAGCGTTATGCACACTTACCACCTGACATATGCCACGTTTGGCAGGTGGCAAAAGGGGAAGAGGGAAATCTGTGTTTTTGTAGGGAGAGGAAGGAGGTGCGTGACGGTCGCTGCCACGGTTAGATGAAAAAAATGAGCTTGTAAAATTTGCAATGACTGAATGTGAGATGTTGTGTTTGGCGCATCATAGCCTCAGTTGCTTTTGCGCCATTAAAATCAATATAACTAACTATGAATGTGAGATGTGAGATTGAATGTAAATGTGAATGATTGAACGTGAAGTTATAATATATAAATAATAAAATATGAAGGGAAGGTAAGAGATGAACAGTTTAAAGTGCTCAAGAAAATAACAGTCTGACACATAGTCATTGCATAGTGATAATTAGGCACTCCTGTAATTCTTCCATTTTATTTTGCTGTTCTCCTTAGAATAATAAATGTGCCCTCGCAAGCTTTATTTCTACAACGACATTCCACTCAAGAGCATTCGCAGGCAGCCCACTATCGTGCCGTTATCTCTCTATTGGTTTGAGTTCTCGAGGCTGCATGGCTCTACATGTAGCGTTTGGTTGTCGCTCCCTCATTTCATGTTAGCCTGTCTATGAATTTACATCGGTCACGACGTTTACATTCTGACATTGCAGCGACTACGCTGGAAAAACAGATAGTCACTGTATTTGTGTACAGAAAGTGGATATAAGCAGAACATGCAATTCGATGAACCGATAACCGATGGTGCTCTAGAATAACGTTGTGCACTCAGACAGAAGGCAAACCTAACAGGTGGGTGGAATAGAGTCAGATAGGTTAGTGAGGTCAGGAGGTTTGCAGAGATAAGTGGCCGCAGCCAGCGCAAGTGGTGGTTAATCTCTGTCCAATGGGAAAGGCGCTTGTGCCGCGGCGGACGTTATTGGGCGCATGGCCATGAAGATTACATTTACAGGACACAGCTAACGTGGTGAAAATGTCCGTATGCGGCTTTTATCACCACATTTAACTGTGCGCAATGTTTACAACGCAACAATGGTGCATCGGAATGCGTCGACAATTCGAACTCTGAGCTTCCAGTGGTTCGGAACCGACGCTTCGCTCCCGTCAGCGCAAAGCAAGTGTTAGTAATCGTTTCGATTCGAATGCACCATTATCACAACAAAGTTTTAGTACACTTCGCGGTCAAATTACCGAAAGTTACTCTTACCAGCAAAAAAAAAAAAGCAGGAGTAAGGGAAAAAAAATCTCAATGGGCACAACAATCCACTTGCAGCTATCTGACACAATTGCTGATGAAAACATATTTAAGGAGAGAATGGCTTATATACTCACTTTTGCTCACACAGTTTAATTTTGTCGAAGGACTTGGGCAGGCCGTGGGTGATGGGCAATGTTTCTTGCGCCATGCCGCGATGGTAGCTATAAAAGTTCAGCGCCTGTCGATAGAGCGAGGACAGCTCATTAGTAAAAGCACTAAAATAGATAGGGCACAGATAATACGGAGAGGCTTCCTTTTTTTTAAAATTATTTATATCTAAAAAGTACACTAGACCTAACTGAAACCTCAGAATTCAACCTCTGTATAACTCAAGAGTAGGAAAAATCTAACCTGGACTGTTATGTTTTCAAGTCATACAAAGTGTAGTTCCACTGAAGGTTTCCAAGAAGCTTCTCACTCCGACATATGATATCATCATCTTCACGATTCCAATCACAGCTGCGCCTACGCTTTCATGCGCCAGCAGCGGCCATCTTATCCCTGCAACTTCCCTATTTCATGAGCCTACCTGCCGTTCTGCCACCTCCTGCTACTCTTGTTCTCTCTTGGAATCTCTCCGCCACCTCAAGGAACCATCGATTATGTGTTCTCCACATAATATGCTTAGCCCATATTAATTTCCTTTCCCTGATTCAAGCTAGGACATCATAAACTGACGTTTGTGCCCCTGCCTCCTCTGCTATCACTAAAAGCTCTGCACCAAAGAAGCAAAAAACAAAATTCTATGCACAGATAAACAGAAGCAACACATGTCGGAACAAGTCGTAAAATACAAAATATTAAAATTCAATTCAGGTAATTAAAGTAACTGTAAAATACAAGCAGTGAATCAGCGCTATTTTGCAGGAATTGTGGTAAGTTGTTTTATTCTTAACTATTGATAATTTTTTATTGTGGGGTTTAATGTCCTTAATCTGCACGTGAGCTATGATGGACAGCGAAGTGGAGGCCTTCTAATTTAGACCACCAGGGGTTCTTTAATGTGCATCTGCTGAAATAGGGCTGCCGCGGCCGGCATGGGACCGGTGGTCATGGGACCACTTTGAAGAGTATTTGAAAGTGTTATTTCAAGCAAAGTAAGCCGTCGGTAATTGGGTGTGTTTTTCCTTGTTTTCTACGCAGGAAGTAGTTCAGTGAAGTAGTTTTAATCTCTCTGCAAAGCCGTCGCATCTAATCCAGGCCGACCCTGTGCAAATGAAAACATTGACGAAACAGAAAAAAAAGAAAAAAAATGAAAGCCCTGGTTTCCCTGTGTTTTCGTTTTTTCCCCTCAACATTTTCTTTCATACGAGGTTTTTAGGCACATGTGTCTCAGGCAATTTTAGCCAAACTTTAAAAGCATAGGGGAGCACAATAGTTTAACAGAACCTGAACCACGTTGACAACCACTGTAAGTGAGGGTAATTTGTTTGAGTAGCAAAACAAAATGAAAAAAGTTAACCTTGCGGCTACGGCGTGTCGGATGAAAAATTCCACTGCCAAATTGTAGAGCGCGCCTCCAAAAAATATCTGATTCGTCTGTTTTTGGTTTGATAAGTGCTCTAGGTAAGCTATTTTGCGGGCTGAAGAAAGAGCCCGCGAAATCTAATATATATAAACGTGACAGTACGTTGGCGTGTCCCAACAGCAGTGGCCTCAAGCGTGGAACTCCTGAAGGTATCATCGCTCGATAGCCATTGATTTTGCCCTCTCACATTTGCAGCACCAATGAGCGCAGCCACGTTCACCTGTTCCATGTTTGAGACCTCTACTGTCCTGGCGGGAAAGCGGATTGTCTCGTGGATTTTCATATATTTCTCAGCCTTTCTTGTCGACGAGAAAAAATAATCTAAATGACGTATCAGCATACAAACTGACAATTTAGAGGCTTTTTGGGACCCTCTACAATTGGCAGTGGAATTGGTTCAAAATGCATTCAAAATGCGTTCGACATGGTTCAACACGTGTTCAGCTACTGCGCCTGGATACGTGTTGAAACCTTGGCTAAATTGAGATTCTAGGCATCCCGGTGGATCAGTGGTTAGGCGCTTGGCTTGAGCCAGCGCAGCTGGGTCAAACCCTATCACGGCGGCATCGTTTCGATGGGGGCGAAACATGCACAGTCCATATTCATTTCCCTTTCCTGCTTCAAGCTAGGACATCACAAACTCACTTTCGTATCCTAACCCCCTCTGCTGTCATTAAAGCTATGCACCAAGATGAAAAAATATAAAGCACAGATGAGCAGAATTGACAGAACTTTGAAAGTAGAGTGCAATAAACGCAGAAAGAATAGAACTGGACACGTCAATTGCGCTGTGCGTTGGAGGTGGTGTCCTCCTACAAATTGAGTCAATTATGCACCTTTCTTTTCTCAAACCAAGTGGAAGGTTTGCACTCTTATTCTGAGGAATGGAAAGGCGCGTAACTGGCTTCCTGGGTCAATGGACACCTCAATCGCTGTTTGAGGTACGTGGCCAAAGGGAGACAGGCGGACTATTGCTCCAGGAGGGGTGATGACATCTTATGAGGGCCGATGTTTCGGCCACGGGCTTGAACTTCAACTGGCTCACTGGCTCAGTGGACACCTCAATCGCGCTTTGTGGTACATAGCGTTGGCGACGCTGGCGGCCTATTCGGCTGCGGTTCGGCCGAGGGTTTCTGATGACGGCAGGGTTTTCGTGCGATGAGCCAAGTAAAGTTCTGGCATTAAAAGGCAGACGAACGTCGTTCTAAGCGCGTCTATAATTACCCGCCACGGTGGCTCAGTGGTTAGAGCGCTCGGCCACTGATCCGAGTTCCCGGGTTCAAACGCGACCGCGTCGGCTGCGTTTCGATGGAGGCGAAACGCAAAGGCGGCCATGTGCTGTGCGACGTCAGTGCAGGCAGTGCACGTTTAAGATTTCCAGGCGGTCTAAATTATTCCGGAACCCTCCACTACGGTACCTCTTTCTTACTTCTCTCAGTCCCTCCTTTATCTCTTCTCTTACGGCGCGGTTCAGGTGACGCTAGAGATGTGAGACAGATTACTGCGCCATTTCCTTTTCCCCCAAAATCAAATTTCAAGCACGTATATAAATAGCCCGGGAGCGATTCATCTGATACCTGATATACCTGATACCTGATTTAATATCTTCTGCTGAGAGTCCTTGGACCCAAGATATTAAACTTACTTTTTGGAAAATGGCGGAGTGCTTGAAGCACTCTGGCACGGGTTGGCCCGGTATCGCACTGCCTCCGGGATTGGCCCGGGGCATAATAGCGCGTACCTTTTCTTTCTCTTTTGTTCTCCTGTCCTTTAACTCTCCTACTTTCAGCATGCGGCAGCTAGCGTGGTTCGGCTTGAGCCAGAAGGCAGGCCCGTGCACTTTCCTTTCATTTCTTACTGTCAGAAACTGCAGCAACAGCACGGAAGGGGCCTGCGGTAGCTGTTATAACCGGCGTTCGCTTCGGCGGGCACGGTTGTTGCGACGCGCGTCCTTTCAGTCGTCCTTTCCACCCCCCCCCCCTCCCCCACCCCACATCTCAACTGTCCTAGTGTCTGGACGTGGCAGCGACTGTGGTTCAGCTTGAGCCAGTGGGCAGTTGTTGCGACTGCAGAAATGAAAAAGTAAGTACACGGGCCTGCCCACTGGCTCAAACTGAGCCCCAATCGCTGCAACGTGCAGGCCCGTGCGCTATCCTTTCATTCTTCCTGCAGTCGCAACAGCAAGGAGTGCGGATAGCGGTAATGCTGCTTCTGCAAAGCATCTAATGGTGGCACCTATTAGGGAGACGAGGCTGACCGCAATTACTTTTCTTAAACGTTCACCCTATTCCAGATAAACAAGCCGTGGAAAGCAGCTGCTATAAGAAACTTCCGCGTGATCCACATGAAGACATGCTGTGCGCTTAAATAGAGATTGACAGGTGGATGCGAACCTCAGTCGGGACTCCTGTGCACGCCCAGGGGTTCTGCATTACGCCTCGAGGCATGGTCAGCGGGCCTGGCTCGAGCTCTCGCATGGTCCGTGTCCGGGTTGTGGCAGCGACCCCTATAGAAGACAGCGGCTTTGTTTCAGCGTTAACCTGAAAAAAGGGGACTTAGACACAGTGTACTAGTAAACCGTTTTAGCATTAACTGGAAAGAAATAACTGTAGACATAGTGAACTAGCAATGTTTACTCTAGCGTTAAGAGAAAGAAAGCGAGAGATTCGCAAATAGCGAACTGGCAAAAAAATTCGCTCTATCATCCACAACTTGAATTCAATAGGAAGGCTACTGAAGGAATAGCAGAAAGCTCTCAAGAAACCGCTTTACTTTTCAGGTTGAGGGCCGGATGATTGAAACGGCAATAAAACAGACAAAAGGTGAACAATGCAGAAAGTATTTACTCTTGCTCTGTGCTAAAGAAGTGATGACTATCAAAATGTGTCATTGTTGCTCGTAAACAGATGACAGCACTGGGCGCAAGTCTGAGGCAGGTGTTTATTCCGCGTGAGAGGAATTAGCTTCTCCTCCTAAGCAGTGTGGTCTTGACATACGGGGACTTGCAGTTCCAAGCGCACAATTTTTATCATTCGCACGCCGCGGTGTCTCAGTGGCGTTGGCTTTCAGCGGCTGTTCCCAAGTACAGTTCTCGATCTCGGCCGCGAAGGTTGTATATCCATGAAAGTGTGTGCAGTGTGACGTTAGCCCACGTTAAAGAACTCCAGGTGGCGTAAGTTGCGGGCAGTGGTTTTGATAATACAGCCTGTTGACTGAACTTAAAGGTTAATGGCCGTTCTTGTGCGCAAGAACTTCTAGCCGCACTCTACGGGTTGTGTGAAGCCTCTGAGCAGCAAGTTAAACCGGCTCACTGGGCTAGTGGATACGTTAATCGCACTGTGAATAGGCAATGGCTTCCCTGTCAGTGCACGTTAAAGATCACCAGGTGCTCGAAATAGTTCCAGAGCCCTCTACTACGGCACCACTTTCTTCCTTTATTCTTTCACTCCCTTCTTTATCCCTAATCTTACGGCGCGCTTCTGGTGTCCGCCGATATGTGAGACAGATACTAGGCCATTTCCTTTAACCCAAAACCAGTTTTCATTTCCACCCATGTGCGAAATTATTCCGCAGCCAATTACGACACCTTTGTCTTCCTGCACTGGCACCTTCCTACCTTCACTCACGGTGCGGTTAAGGTGTCCACCTAGAATTCTGTGTGACGAAAAATTTGCAGCGAGTCGAAGTGAGACAGATACTGTGTCATTTCTTTTCCTCAAAAATCACTAATTTGAGGAATTGGATTCTGATTTTTAGGGAAAGGAAATGGGGCAGTATCTGTCTCACATATCGGCGGACACCTGAACCGCGCCGTGAAGGAAGGAATAAAGGAGTGAATGAAATAAGAAATAAAGGTGCGTAGTGGAGGGCTCCGGAATAATTTTGACTGCCTGAGGATACACTGAAAAAATCAGGACCTCAGCGGGGCAAACGGCGACAATGATCTCTACTGCACGGCTCAAAATCGAGCCATGGGGTCTTATGACTTGAACAGCAGTGTAGGTTAGTGCAGAGTACGAACACAGCAAAAGGGGGTTTCTATTTACTTAATTACGGTGAGAGAAAACGTTGTTAACTGACTGTGGCTCTGTTCTTACTTTATCGAGAGGTGTGAGGAATTTACTAATGCCGGTAAGGAGCTAACAGTGGCAACGGCTATCAATAAAAACAACCAAAACTAAAATTGCATTCTTGTCCATTCTCTCTGGAACAGTTCGATACACTTAACGAAAAGGTTAAAATAGTGTATGGGGTTAATGTCCCAAAGAGACTCGGGCTATGAGGGACGCCGTAGTAGAGAGCTCTAGAAAAATTCGGCCACTTGGGGAACGTGCAATGACATCGCACAGCACAGGGGCCTCTAGCATCTAGCATCGGTTGCGCCACTGTAGGGACTGAACTTAACGAGCGAAGTTGGTCGCTTTAGGCCTAATGCTCTGTGTTGACGGGCGCTTGGCTCCGCCGTACCCTCTTTTTGCTGCTGAAAAGGCGGCAAAACTGCGCAGTCATTCGCGCTCTAGGTGTTCTATCCGGAACGCCCAGCATTATTGCGGGAACGAAAGGCACCGTCGTTCTAGAGAAGCCCGGTCTCATAGATGGCGAACCGATGACCCTTATATCGCTTGCGACTGCGTCGGAGCTAAAAAGCTTGACGCCGAACAGATCGGTGTTTGCCCCGAAGGAACTTGACACCAGAGAGCGTCGCCAGGAGAATGAGGCTGAGTGCAAAAAGGCTTCCTTACCTGGCGGAGGTCGGCGAGGTTCGGAGAGACGGCCCTCGAGGCGGCGACGAGGCAAGATCTCGGCGTCCCCACGTGGGACACCCAGGCCCGGTCGCGCTGAAATCTACCGGACTCTCAATAAAGTTATTACTCACCGAATTGGCGGAGGTCGTATTGCTGAGCTGAAGGAACGCACAAAGGAACGACTGCTGAGCACGAGAGGAACGCGCGAGGAACGTGGCGATGAGTGCGTGGCTCGAGCTGTTGGCGAAGCGAGCGGGCGAAAAAAAAGACAAGGCTGAAAAATAAAAGACAGTTTGCATCAAAACCAAACGACATTGCTTTAATTCACGTTTTTTTAGAACCTCAGGTGTTTTTCGCACGGTCCTTTCGAATAATGCGCCGGCAGCGCCTTCGATCACGTGACGTGTGCGAGCGCACAGCCCCACGTTGTTTTTGTTGTTGCACATACCGATATCGGGGATTAGCCATGGTGTAGTGGCGTAAAGAAGAAAATTTCCATAGAC
Source organism: Amblyomma americanum (assembly GCA_030143305.2). Lineage (NCBI taxonomy): Eukaryota > Metazoa > Arthropoda > Arachnida > Ixodida > Ixodidae > Amblyomma > Amblyomma americanum. The sequence continues at coordinate 182,229 of JARKHS020008389.1, forward strand.
GATTACGACAAAATATTAGCGTCAAGCGTGAATTTTGAAAAATATGTGGATGAAAAATGAGGGAATAAAATTTAAAGTAACATAACAAATATTGCGGTAATCTCGTCTTTTTCAATGTGAGCGCGCGGTTGAGACAAGAAGGCGCGATTTTCAATTTTTTTTTATTCGAGAAATGTGCGATGAGGAGTAGGTTGAGAAAGGGAGAATGGAAAGCAGGGGATAGTAAGTTAAAATAAGTAGTGATGTCCAGTGCCGCCGAGGTAGTCGGAGATGTTGCCGGTGTAGTGACTGTTCTTTGTACACTTCTCATAATCACATGCGCAGGTATGCCGCAGGTCCGCCTCCCTGAGGAGCCGTTTTTAACAGAAGCCGCTGCTGGACACGTCCACAGAACGTGTCGCACATCAGAAATGTCCGGTGCAGCGCCACAATGAGGGCAGCTGTCAGTTGGTGGCAGATCTTTTTGACGCCACCGATCACGGACTGATGGGGTCAGAGCCGCCCCCCGCGATTGCAGTCTATAGTCACTGGAAAACTTATCTATTGACTCTATTGCAGTACGTACGCACCGCACCAGGGAACACAAAAGAAGACGACAGAAGCGTTCTGAAAATACACAGGGTTTAATCCGCACACACGAGAACTTCCTGAGCGCTTCTGGTGATTATTGCTGCAGCGTCATGATGGAAGTGGGACCTTCAGACCTCTAAGCGGTACGGCGAGCTCGTCATCTTAAGCGATAGCGCCCAGACCGCTGCCTTACGTGCCATGGAAACAAGCAAGGCGTTCGGCGTAAGAGAGAAGACTCATCGGGTCGGGCCACATAAGGAGAAAAAAGTATAAAACAGTGTATCTTACCAGTACTCACCTGCGGGGCTGAAACGCGGTGGGCAACGAAAAGGGTTAACCTTAAATTGATGACAAGGCAGATATCTATGAAAGGAAAATGATAGATCTAACATTAAGGGACCGGAAGTGGGTAGAGTGCGCCAGGGTACCAAAACGGGGTGTTAATAATACCCTATTCGAAATCAAGAGGAAGAAATGGGCTTGGGCGGGGCATGAAATGGGAACGTAAGATAGACGATGATCATTAAGAGTAACGGATTGCATGCCGATTGAAGGAAAGCATAGCAGGGGGCGGCAGAAAGTTAGGTGGGCGGATGGTCGCAGCTGTCGTAGGACAGGGCCAATTGGAGAGATATGGGAGAGCGCTTTGCACAGCAGTGGACAGAGTCTTGCTGATGATGACGATGATGAAGCAGAAGCAGATGAACTTAGACGCGAACACAGTGCAGTTCGAGCCGCCGAGGAAGATGCGATGCGATGGAATTTACAAAACCAAGGGAGCTACAGCCAAGAAGACAGAAGCTGTATCCGACGCATTCAATAAACAATGACTGGGCATCCCGCTTCGACCCGCCGCGGTGGCTCAGTGGTCAGGGCGCTCGACTACTGATCCGGAGTTCCCGGGTTCGAACCCGACCGCGGCGGCTGCGTTTTTATGGAGGAAAAACGCTAAGGCGCCCGTGTGCTGTGCGATGTAAGTGCACGTTAAAGATCTCCAGGTGGTCGAAATTACTCCGGAGCCCTCCACTACGGCACCTCCTTCTTCCCTTCTTCTTTCACTCCCTCCCTTGTCCCTTCCCTTACGGCGCGGTTCAGGTGTCCAACGATATATGAGACAGATACTGCGCTTCGCTAGAGCTGCTTCGTCCGCGATCGGCTGTGACTCAAAAACAAACTCTCTGCGGCTCTGAGGAGACTCGGACGCCGGCGTCGAGGAGAGTGGACGCATCCTATGTGCGCTCCGCAAATTTTCGATGTTTTCGTCGGTTTTGTCGTTTGTGCTCGCAAACTACTGAGCTATTTCAACGCCGGAAGTCTTCGCGACCACCGGGATACCACTCTTTCGGCAAGTGCAGCCCTCTTTTGCAATTTCTACAGACTTTTGGACTCACGCCACCCGGCCAGGCTGCTAAGCCTAACCTGGTGAGCGGCTCTTCGAGCCGCCCGCCGAGCGGACGCACAGGCTGGCTTGTCGCGGTGTAACTCAGCTGCGCCATGTCTCGCATGGAAGTAACTGTGGAAGGAGAGAGTATCCGGCCTGAAGAGCTCCACTCTCAAGTAGGTTGGTTTAAGGTTAATCATTCCAAAGTCAAGGCCCTCTCGAAGACAGTGTAGGGAGAGCAAGCTGGCGACCCGACCCGAGATGGGAGGCAAGACAAAGCTTCAGCGCACATAATGGCGATAGAGAGGGAAGGAAGCTGGCGAGGCAATCTGTTGACACGCAGCTGCCGCGCCTCTCCCCCGAGCTTCATAATATAGTGCTCGGACCGAAAGGGGGTCTCAAACTGATCATGGAACGCACTGACGCAACAGTGGCGGACGCGGTGAAGATAGCAGCAGGTTTTAAACCGGCGGAAGTTAAGGAAGATATCGTGCTCGTCAACCACAAGCAAAACTCGATTCTCATAGGCACTGACAGCCAGGAGAGGATGCAAAAGTACCTGAAAATCGGCTTCATTCCAACGCCAAAGGGACGCGTTGACGCGTTCGTCTACATGGCTACTCCGGACGGCTGTGGGAAAGGAGTTATACATGGAATTCCGGTCTCGCACACCGTGGAATTCATTCAAGATATGTTGAAGTGCTCGCGTAACCCGGAGGTGATGGGAGTCAGGCGACTTGGCCGTGAGTCTTGCAGCGTGTTGTTACTCTTTGAAGATGAGACAGTGCCGCACTGGATTTATTATGGAGGTATGCCGCTACGCTGCCATCTCTACAAGAAAAAATATGAGGTCTGTGTGACATGTGGCCAACTCGGACATCGAGCCGACGTATGCCCGAACCCAGACAACATTAAGTGCCGAGGATGTGGTATGAGCAACCCCCCTCGGGAACATACTTGTGACCCAAAGTGTGCCCTATGTGGGAAAGGGCACATACTCGGAGACAGGAAGTGCCGGGAACTGTACAGAACCCCGCACATAATTAAGAAGCGACAGTGGAATGAACGAACGCAAGACAATGAGAGCAAGGCAACAACAGACAGCGAGAACAACGCATCTGGACGACAGAGCAGACCAAGAACCAGGGCAGAAGGGGGATTTCACATGCGACAGGACTCCTTCCCGCGCCTGGTGTCGGGGACAGGCTCTGGTGGTCACGGCCAGTCCACGGGACGCTCCAACTCCCGAGGTCGCTCGGGTTCCCGGGACCGCCTCAGCTGCAAGGGCCCTTCCAGCTCCCAGGGTCGTTCCAGTTCCCGGGGTCGTTCCGGCTCCCGGGGTCGTTCCAGCTCCAGGGGCCACTCCAGCTCTCGCAAGCGCTCCGCTTCCAGGGGGCGGGACAACACTGGCAACAAATGGAACATCGGAGCTCGGCCCAAATTCGAGGGACGCTCTGAGTGTCATCAGCAAGGGTCAACGCCGCCGACGGACAAGACCAACGTGCCGGATGACCACAAGAGGGTGAGTTTGGAGATAAGGTCTCCCATACTCATCCACCCGGTGGGTCTGAGGACGTCTTACAACTTAAACGCATGGTGGAAAAATTAACCGGGGCGGTTACGGCCCTTCAAAATGAAAACGCGGAACTTAGGAAGCAGCTGCCGCTTAAGATCCAGATAGATAAGAAACGACAGGAAGCCGAATAACCTCCACATAATACCCAGGAGAGTACGATGGTGGTGAAGAAATCCCTACCATCACCCAGCAAGAGAAAATCGTTGGAGGGCGCACAACCCGAACCTACGCTGGAGGAAGTCTGCCATAAACTGGAGACCAACATTCAGACCCAGATTCAGGCCCTGGATACCAAAATACAAGCGCAATTTCAGGCATTGGAAACTAACATGCAAAACCAAATTCAGTCGATTCTCTCCGCAATACAGGGACTCACAGACGTAACACAAGGACACAGGAATGAGCTCTTAGCCATCAATATATGGCAGCAAACTGTGGAACATACCATTCAGCAAATTCAACATGGCCATATACACAAAGAATAACAACTACTTGCTGTGGCAATGGAACTGCCGGGGGTATCGGCGGAAAAGGCCGATCCTCCAGCAGCTCCTTGCGTCTCTGAAGGTCCACCCAGAGGTTATCGCCCTCCAGGAGACTGGAGGCGCGTCAAAATTAATTGGTTATCAAGCTTTTAACGCCATAGGCGACAAACCTAATGTTACCACATTCGTTAGAAGGAACATTACGGCCATTGAACATGACACGGGCATCCGCCACATAGAGCACGTCCTCGTCGAACTTATTCCGGCCACAAAGACTCAACGTAGTCTTTTTATTCTGAATATTTATAGCATTCCAAGTCAAAAGAAAGTTAAATTCGACTCCCTCTTCAGGAAAGTGATGCGTATCGGCAACAAGCACGCACTGGTTATTCTAGGTGACTTCAATGCCCACCACCCTGCGTGGGGCTACCCGCGGCCCTGTACGAAGGGGAGAGAGCTATGGCTAGACATACAGCAAATGGGCTTCATCCTGCTCACGGATCCTCTTACCCCCACAAGAATGGGTAACAGCGTGTGCGCTGACACGTACCCAGACCTCACCCTGGTGGAGAATGCGGGTACAGCTAATTGGTCCAACTCCTTGCTAAACCTAGGCAGTGACCATTACATACTTGTCACGGAAACAGACGTTGGCCCTGCCAAGCGCCAAACGCGCTCCCCGCATATTATCGAATGGGACGCTTTCCGCGACGCTCGTAACCAGGACGGGAGAAAGGCAGAAATCACAAACATAGAACAATGGGCGGAGGAACTCCGCAGGGATGCCAAGAATGCGACTAAAACGCTCGACGACAACGCGGAACTTGAAGTACTAGACAGCCGCCTTCTTCATATGTGGGAGGCCAAAGCTAGTATGGAAAAGCGATTAAAGAGACAAAAGTGGAATCGCAATCTGAGAAGACGCCTAGCGCGCCACAACAAAGCGATTGAGGCATATGCACTTAGACTCTGCGATCAGAACTGGGAAACAATGTGCGACCAGCTTGAGGGCAATATCGGCCTCGCCAAAACATGGAACCTCCTTCGGCACCTCCTCGATCCAGAAGGTAGCAAATTAACACAGCGACAAAATTTACAGAAATTAGGTTATAAATTTGAAGGTTCGGAGCAGGAACTCCTCGATGCAATTCGTTGTCGATATATAGGCTCCTCCACCAAAACTACCTTACCGCGCTATGAGGGTAAATCCAACAGCGAACTAGACGCCCCTATTCACGAATTCGAGGTTCGAGCAGAAATACTAAAACTGAAAACCAAATCAGCCCCCGGACCCGATGGTGTAACCAACAATATGCTTAGAAACCTAGATGACAAATCTATAACGGCGCTGACCAATTTCATGCAAGAATGCTGGGAGAAGGGTGAGATTCCCCAACAATGGAAAACCGCTAAGGTAATTTTCATACCTAAGCCAGGGAAACCGCTCAATCTAGAAAATCTAAGGCCTAAATCCCTCACCTCTTGCGTTGGAAAACTGATGGAACATGTCATACAAACGCGACTAAACAATTTCATGGAAGACAACGACTTATACCCCTATTCGATGATAGGTTTTAGATCGCATTTGTCCACGCAAGATGTCATGATACAGCTCACACATGACATATTAGACACTAAGTCGCTGGATGCGAAAGTAATAGTGGGACTTGATCTCACTAAAGCTTTCGATAATGTAAAACACGAGGCGATACTAGAAAACGTGGCTCTTTTAAACGTCGGGGAGCGCACATACAACTACATTGCCAAGTCCCTTTCGGACAGGATAGCGCGCATCCACTTCGGTGAAAGTCAGTCTCAAGACATACACTTGGGCAGCATAGGCACCCCTCAGGGTTCGGTACTTTCCCCTATTCTCTTCAACGTGGCCATGATACGGCTCCCGACGAGACTGGAGGGGATAGATGGCTTGAATTTCTGCATGTATGCGGACGATATCACCATGTGGAGGACCCGTGGCCACGACGCGCACATCGAAAGTACGCTACAGAAGGCCATAAATGAGGTCGAAAACTATGTCAGCCGTAGGGGCTTGCAATACTCGCCGCAGAAGTCTGAACTTCTTTTTTATAGACCTCTGCATCAAAGACAAACTAGAACCATCCCTAACATCAAATTACAAACTCAAGGGGCGGAGATTCCTCATGTTGAAAAACTCAGAATTTTAGGAATGATTATACAAAGCAACGGGTATAACGGTGATGCAATAACTAAGATGGAAAACTGCGCGCAACAAACTATGCGGCTTATACAGCGGATTGTCAACAGAAGACACGGCATGAAAGAGCAGAATCTCCTACGGCTGGTACAGGCGTTCGTAGTAAGCCGTATCTCGTATGCTGCCCCCTTCCTTGATCTTAAAGTTTCAGAAAAGGAAAAGATAAATGGAATTATCAGGCGATGCACGAAACAAGCTCTAGGATTGCCCATCCGTACATCCACTCACCGCCTCCTAGAGCTGGGAATGCATAATACCCTGGAAGAAATTACGGAAGCAGTGAGAACGTCCCAAATCGAACGCTTAGCCGGGACCACAACCGGCAGGGCCATTCTAGAAAAACTCAATCTTAGCCGAGATAACAGAACAACCGCCAAAGTTGACATGCTCGGAAAAATTCGAGACAATATAGTTGTACCCCCATTACTCAGGAATATGCATCCTATTCATCACTCAGTGCGCCGGGCCAAGCGGGCAGAGGCGCTAGAGAAACGCTTCCGCTCCTACAAAGACGAGGACGTGGTCTACGTGGATGCCGCTGAGTATGGTAAGAACACGATGACCGTCGCGGTCGTCAATAATAAACAACTCCTCAAAATCAGTGCCTCCATACTCTCGGGTAACCCAGAGACTGCAGAGGAAGCTGCCATAGCACTGGCTTGTGTAGGCACAAAAGCGAGATACATCATCAGTGACTCCAAAGTTGCCATACTAAATTTCAGCAGGGGCCGGGTCTCCCCTCTAACGAATACAATTCTAAGCCGTCATGTAATAGACCGGAAAATTACGCTAGTCTGGACACCAGCACATGCATCCCTGCCTGGTAATGAGACGGCCCACGAGTTCGCCCGAGGCTTTTCTTTCCGGGCGGACCCGAGCGAGGTGGTCTTTACAGACAGGGATCGCATGGTGACGTACAGAGAAATTACACAACACTATCGTTTGCAACGAGCTAGACTTCCTCCAGCGGATAGATCCTTGTCCAGATACCAAGCCATCAACTGGCGCCGGTTACAAACTTACACATTTCCAAACCCGGCCCTCTGGAGTCTTATGTACCCAGGGCAATTTTCAGAAAAATGCGCGAACTGCGAACTTAGGGCCACCTTGGACCACATACTATGGGAATGTCCTCATGCTCCCCGGGAGGGACGAGGTATTAACACAAAAGATCAATGGGAGACCTTACTACTGAGCTCCGACCCGGCGACTCAGTTACAACTCGTCCGACTGGCCGAAGCCGCCGCCGAGAGTCAAGACCTTTCGGCCGTCGTCTAGGCGGGTAGCCCTCTGGCTACCCTCTCTCTGTTGGATATTAAAAGTTTTCCTATCCTATCCTATCTGCGGCTCTGAGCCAGCACCCCATACTCTTGCTGGATCTTCCCAACTGTTACCGCTTGTCGTTCAGGAGATGCTAGCGCTGAAAGATTCGCACTACAACTTTCGTAATAGTCCTATGAGTTTTTTATCTTTAATTTGATGCGATTTCGTAGCAGAATTCAAGCAGCTGAGCAGTGATGCCTGGAGACAAAAGCAGCCCTACTTATCCGCTCCCTAGTTTCGATGTTGGATAATAATAATTTGCCTTATAACGGAAGTGATGAATAGGATGAACAGCAGGTATTCAACGAAGAAATTTGCCGAAGATCTTTCAGGAAAGCATTTATGCTGCTTGGTGCCATATAGGAATTTTTTTCTGGAATAAAGGAAAAATGATATTCAGGAGTGCGAAGTATACTGAAGAAATAAACGCGGCCTAATGCTTTTGCTTGTCAGGGGAAAGGCGACCAGAATTTTCTATGACGACTACAGCCGTGTGCAGCTGTGACTACTACACTGGATACGGTCTTTGTTCATGCACGCACCTGATTAGTGTGTAAAACAATTTATTCGCCGGAAAGAGCTTGGTATGAGGTCGCGTTAAGTGGTCGAGAGTACATAGCCCTCGACGAATTTGTCAGCTCATTCCACCGCCAGAACTTGCGTTCTGAGGTCACAGCTAGCCAGCACGGCTCCCACCGCTTGAGAGAAGGAGCGTTAACTAGATCACCCGGAGGTGGCACTATTTCACAATCTCACAAGATGTGATCATACTTGGCTCGTTGGCCACAATGTTTATAGTTCGAATTGTATAGATCCGGATAAATGTGCGCGAGGATTGATGGGGTGCGTATCGATCTCGTCAGCAGACGACGCCACGTAACCTATTGTTCTTTAGTCAGGTGTTCTGGAAAGTTCTCCTCTCTAGTTTGAAATTATTTGTGAGATCATGATATGGGATCATAAAGTCCATGGTGAAATTCAGGGAGCCAGACTCATCCTCTGCCCGGTCGACGAAACCTTGGGCTTTATTGTGAGCTGCCTCTTTCCCCGGATTCCCCGAAAGGGCTGGGACCCATATCAGTTCGGAATAATTTGGTGAGAATTTTGAGGCTTTAAGGATTCTAAGGAAGGTGTTTGTAATTCGCCATTTTGCGAAATGATTGACAGACATTTTGGAAGAGGAAGCAAAGAAATCCGTAGGAGCGATGGAAAGAATAAAAACAGCTGGTGAGGAGCAGGCAACAGCAGATCTGTTGAAGGACGGAGGGAGATCGTGCTAGAAAAACTAACCACCCTGCATACGCAATGCTTTATGACCTCCACTACACCAGAAGCTTGTAAGAAGGGAGACATTATCTTAATTCATAACAAAGGAGACGCCAAATACTTGAAAAATTACTGAACGATCATCTTACTATCCGTTGCCTACAAGGTATTTACTACGGTTATAGCTAATAGAGTCAGGGCAACCTTAGACCTTAATCAACCAAATGATCAGGCAGACTTTCGTAAAGGATGGTCCACAATAGATCATATTCACACCATCAATCAGGTGATAGTGAAATGCGCACAATATAGCAAACCTTTTTATATAGCCTTCATTTATTACGAGAAACCATTCGACTTAGTGGAAACCTGAGCAGTTATACAGGCATTTCGTAATCAGCCTCATGTCAAAATTCTGGAAGTTATATATAGCAACTGCACAGCTACCATTGTCCTCCATAAAGTCAGATATAAAATTCCAATAAGGAAGGGCGTCAGGCAAGGAGAAACGATCTCGCCAATGCTATTCACCGCCTGTCTACAGGATGTACTCCGAGGCCCGAATTGGGAACAGTTGGGAATAAGAGTAAATGGAGAATACCTTAGTAATCTGGGATTCGCTGATGTCATTGGCTTGCTGAGTCACCCAGGAGGTGAACTACAAATCATGATCAGTGAGTTAGATAGAGAGAGCAGAACGCTGGGTCTAAAAATAAACCTGCAGAAAACCAAAGTGATAGGCAACAGACTAGCAAGGGGGTTGCAGTTTACAATTGGCAGTGAGGGGTTGTAAGTGGTAAAGGAATACGTCTACTTGGGGCAGGAAGTGACAGCTGATCCCGATCATGACAAGGAAATAAGTAGAAGGATAAGAATGGGGACCCGTCGCGGTGGCTCGGTGGTTAAGGCGCTCGGCTACTGATCCGGAGTTCCCGGGTTCGAACCCGACCATGGCGGCTGCGTTTTTATGGAGGCAAAACGCTAAGGCGCCGGTGTGCTGTGCGATGTCTGTGGACGTTAAAGATCCTCAGGTGATCGAAATTATTACGGAGCCCTCCACTACGGCACCTTTCTTCCTTTCTTCTTTCAGTCCATCTTTTACACCTTCCCTTACGGCGCGGTTGAGGTGTCCAACGATATATAAGACAGATACTGCGCCATTTCCTTCCCCCCCAAAACAATTATCTATATTTTGAGAATGGGGTGGCGCGCATATGGCAGGGTCTCCCAGATTATGAATGGCAGTTAACAAATATCTCTCAAGAGAAAAGTGTACAACAGGTGGTGTATCGTACAGGTACTCACCTACGGGGCACAAACGTGGAGGAAAACGAAAAGGGCTCAACTTAAGGATGTAAAACGCTAAGGCGCCCGTGTGCTGTGCGATGTCAGTGCACAGTAAAGATCCCCAGGCGGTCGAAATTATTCCGGAGCCCTCCACTACGGCACCTCTTTCTTACTTTCTTCTTTCATTCCCTCCTTTATCCCTTCCCTTACGGCGCGGTTCAGGTGTCCAACGATATATGAGAAAGATACTGCGCCATTTCCTTTCCCCAAAAAACAGTTAATATTATTATTATTAACTTAAGGACAACGCAGCGAGCCATGGATTGAAAAATGATACATGTAACTTAAGAGATCAGAAGCGGGCAGAGTGGGTGAGGGAACAAACGTGGGTTAATGACATCCTAGTCGAAATCAAGGGGAGAAATGGGCTTCGGCAGGGCATGTACTGGGAAGGCAAGATAACCGCTGGTCCTTAAGGGTAACGGAGTGAATTCCAAGAGAAAGTAAGCGTAGCAGGGGCGGCAGTAGGTTAGGTGGGCGGATGAGATGAAGTTTGTAGACATAAGATAAATGCAGCTGGTAAAGGGCAGGGTTAATTCGGAGAGACATGGTAGAGGCCTGTGCTCTGCAGTGGGCGTAGTCAGGCTGATGACTATGAAGATGATTTTGGAGTCGCTGAGGATGATGCTGTCTAGGGTATGCGCTAGGGTGAGGGCTATAGCCGTTTCAGAGGATTTCGTCTCATTGAGAACGATGAGCTCGAACGCTCATCATCGCTCATCATCGTCATCATCATCGTCTTCATCGTCATCGCTCATCATCGTCAAACGCTCATCGCTCAAAAGCATAATCGTCGCTGAGGATGATGCTCTCTTGAGTATGCGCTAGGGCGAAGGCTACAGCCGTCAACTTTAAATCGTCAACTTTAAATTGAGCGTTACCGTGATCGAAGGCTTTTTTAACCCGACGTCCGTGAAGCGCACCTGAGGATATAACAGTATTTTCATGTTCCTGGGCACACGGTCATCCCATTAGGACTTTCCAATTCTGCGTCAGCTTCATCATCTGTCATCTAGTTTCAAGCCTGCCGCCCCTAGCATGAGAAAACAGCTAAGAACAGTGCGTTTAAAGGGACCCTGAAATGATATCGACGAGCATATTCTAGTGCAACACATCTGTTGATGGGGTCTTTATTTGTATTCGAGCCAAACTTGAAATCTCTGCGTAGACCCTTTAGTTTAGATGTAACTTTAAATAATTTTTTTTTAACATAGCTGCTCGAAGTAGCTCGCAACCGATCATGGCGACACCTTCTTTGCATAACTCCTGCGGTAAAACGTTCAGCAGTGGTGTCTGCGGTCTGTAGAAGCAGCCTCGAAGCGGGAAGAGTACCGCAGTGGACATCTGGAGTTGATCAGATTAAGAAGTGTGTTCACAGCTCACGCACGATCTTTTCTTCCTCTGGTCTGGAGCACGGCATGGAGATGGCGTGCGGCTGAGCCCACCTGCGAAACTACGAGGCTCTTCAGAACAAGACGTCGTCGTTTGCGGGGTCATGAGTCCCATTGCGGACGAAGTCAAGAGCGACAGCGCTTTCTTTGGCAATGATCGAAATTCTGTCGACATGTTCTTGCCGATGGAACCGTGACTGCGCTGGTATGGCCACGTTTACGAGCAATTATTCATAAGTATTTTGCTTGTAAAATAGTTTGAATTGTTGTTCGCTGAGGAAATTGATAGCCAATAAATAATATTGCAGTGATAGCCAGCAGTCGGGTAATCGGGATACGTTTCAGGTCCTAGAGAAATGGAAAACCAACTCAGTCCAGACGGAGCATCGCGGAGAAAAAAAAAATTGGGGCGCCACGTCGCTTTGAATTGTTGCTGTCCGACGAGTTAAGGCGTCGGTGCCGCGACGCGCGCCCGGGACCGCATCTCGGGGTGGGGCAGGCCGTCCGTGACCGCGTATCGAAACACAGCGGCCTGCACCCCGAAGCGGCCACCTATTGGAGCAGCAGGGCTACGCCCTGGTTGTGCACACCGCACCGTAGGTGGTAGAGCGTGCGCCATACGCCGGAGGCAGCGCAGACCGAGCAGATGTTTCTCATCGTGTCAGCAACGAGGTCACTTCCAGAACTCCGCCGCTGCTCGCATTCGCGTCCACACATGTCGAAGCTAATGCAGCGATCGGCCAAGACGTGGTCATACCTGCATAGTATGGACACAGTGTGTGTTTAAGCAGCACCACGGTATAAAAAATGCACTTGCAAGCTGTTCTCCCCAGAAGCACTAGTAAGGACCTCAACTTTGCTAGGTTTTGAAGACATCGTGCCATTCCTTTCTTCTTGAGTGTTAAAGGTGAAGCATGGCTCACACAACGCGTAGAAAGTTGTATTTTTCTGAGATACCTCAAAAGCGGATTACAAAAGATTACAATTTCAAACTGCCGCAGATTCAATAAGTAAGGCACTGCAGAGAGCCTATTTGCAAGCTAAGTACCTCAGAGCTATCATATTTCTCAAAATCTTTTCTCGAAACATAAAATATACAGCTGGAAATTAAAAAGGCTGTGGTTGTGGGAAAACGCCCAAAATGAACTCAGGCCAGACGGCGATTGACGACGGAGAAAAATCTTTTCGCGGTTTACTCCGGACAACGTCGGGTCGCCGATATTTGTAGGACACTACAGTTTATCGTCACAATGGGAGCAAGGGGACTTGATCAAAAGGCCAAGTGCTTTGCAATTGAACGATGCTACCAGAGAGGAAAAAGTGACAGGACAATCAGGAAACCTATTGATAGTGGTTAATGGGCGTCGCTTCTGGAGGGTGGAAGTGGGTTGAGGGTGGGCTTTGCGGTGGTCTCAGAAGCTACGGTACATCTCTATTCAATTCAAAATAACGGCAACCATTCCTTATTGGTGTGGACGTCAAGAGGTTGAATCCAAGGGGAGGAGAATATTTGGAAATCAGTTTTTCTCAGACAGGCTACTCTTTATTTCTTTTTTGCTGCCGAGCTAGAGATAACATACCCAAGAAAAAGCCAGAGAATCTAGTTTTTGCTGACAAAAAACAATTGCTGCTAGTTTTCTTCCGGAATTCCTTTAAGCTCACGCATTCCGGATATTTTATACGACCATTTAATTACTTCAGAGCCATAAAATTGGCCTGCTATTGAGCGGAACGCCTTCCGAAAGCTTGACATAGTTCCTGAACAACGTTGCTTGCACTAGACGCTTCTGTGACGGCGTTCAGTGAACGATGATAAGAAGCAACTTTCAAACTACCCATGTCTTTTTCTACACAACTGGTGGGGTTTATGTCGGTTTAACGTCCAGTAGTAGTAGTAAAGACTTTTATTCGACCATAATTTATAGGCCGAGCATGTCGACCGCCTGGGCGACCAGAAGCCGCTGTTCTTCTTCCCCTTCAGCGCCAAGCCAGTCGAGCCAGGTGGTGATGGATAGAAAGGGTGGGGGGAAGGAACCCGACTGCTGAGCAGCCGGGCAATAGAAGAGGCAATGGGCCAGGTCCGCATAGATGCAGGGGCAGTTGGGACAGGAAGGGTCCGATCGATAGCGATAGAGGAAGAGGCGGGACGGGGTGATAACTGCATTCATCTGAATGTGCCGAAGAAGGCGAGACTCCGGCACCGTGAGTGATGGATGAGGAGGAGGGTAAAGGCGTTTGTCGAGGCGGAGCTCAAGGTAGACCTCTTTTATGGTGCGGCGAAGGGTGAGCCTCCCACCGTCCTCCGAGGGCTTGGGCCAGGGGATCAACGTAGCCCGGAAAAGTGTGTCGCGGGCGAGCTGATGGGCCAGCTCATTGCCGTCAATCCCTGAATGCCCAGGGACCCAGCGGAGGAAAACGATGGAAGGCTGCAGTGCGGAGACCGCTCGTTCGACCTCCTGTTGGAGAGAAGGGGTCAGGGTGCGTTTCTGTATGTGGTGTATAGCGGCTTGTGAGTCTGAATAGACTGTGTACTCTTGGAGAGAGGGAAGGAGGGCAAATGACTGGAGGGCATGCGCAATGGCGAGGACCTCGAGGGACAATGCGTCTGGAGGGTGTAGATACGGCCCGCTGGTGTGGGTTTCAGGAGCGGGGAGGTGTGGATGGTACAGGGCGTAGCCGCAGGAACCTCGAGGAGCCACGAAGGAGGCATCCGTGTAAGCTACACCCTGGGTATCAAAGAGAGGGGAATGGTGCTATGCGGCCGCATGACGACGTCCGGCGTGCAGAACGGGGGACATGTTGGTCGGGAGGGGAAGGATACGAAGATTGGGAGCGGGGGTGGGAATAGGAGAGGTAAACGGGGAGATTGGAATGGGCGAGATACCCGCTTGAGTCAATAACCGCTGACCCTGACGGGTAAGGGAAAGCCGGGCAAGTTGCGAGTCACGATGCAGACTGAGAAGAGAACGAAGAGGATGGAAGAGGCCTGTGGCAAAGAGCTTAGTGGAAGAGGTAGTGATAGGGAGGTTGAGAGCTGCCTTGTAGAGGCCCACAAGGGCAGTCTCGAGAGCGTTAAGTTGAGTCTGATTGAAGGAAGCGTAGGGTGCAAAGTACAAGGTAAACGGGGAGATTGGAATGGGCGAGATACCCGCTTGAGTCAATAACCGCTGACCCTGACGGGTAAGAGAAAGCCGGGCAAGTTGCGAGTCACGATGGAGACTGAGAAGAGAACGAAGAGGATGGAAGAGGCCTGTGGCAAAGAGCTTAGTGGTAGAGGTAGTGATAGGGAGGTTGAGAGCTGCCTTGTAGAGGCCCACAAGGGCAGTCTCGAGAGCGTTAAGTTGAGTCTGATTGAAGGAAGCGTAGGGTGCAAAGTACAAGACTTTGTTGAGGGCCAGCGCGTGGGCAACGCGGCACGCGTGAGCCTCGTGGAGACCTGAGCGTCGAGTGACCACGCGCCGCAGGAGGTGAGTTACAGAGTGGCAGGTGGTGACAGCGCGGTGGAGGGCTTGCACATTCTTAGCCGCATGCAAAGGGAAGCCAAGAACTTTGCACTGTGTGACGACAGGAATGGGAGAGCCAGAAAGGTGGAGAGAGACGAAGTGGTTGTGTGAGCGCTGGTAGGAGGAATGGTTGAGAAGGAGAAGCTCGGATTTCTCAGGAGCAGGAGAGAGGCCAGCGGTGGTGAGAAAGGAGTCGATGAGATCTAGGCCACGTTGCAGGGTGACCTGTACGTGACCGGGAGAGCCAGATGAACACCAGAGAGTGATGTCATCGGCGTAAAATATATGATGAAGGTCCGGAATTTCAGCTAGCTGGGAGGCGAGAGGGGCCATAGCGAGATTGAAAAGGGTAGGAGAGAGAACAGCACCTTGAGGAGTGCCACGGGTGAGGTGGTGTGGGTTAGACAAGTGGGTATCTACTCGAAAGCGAGCCACACGTTTAGAGAGGAATGAGCGGATATAGGAGTACATGCGGGAGCCACAATCCAAAGAGGCGAGTTGAGAAAGGATGTGATCGTGGCAAACACCGTCAAAGGCCTTGCGAACATCGACAGTCACAAGTGCGTAAATTTGAGTGGGTGTAGGGGACAGGAACGTTTGCTGGAGAATCAGAAACATGTCCTGTGCACAGACGCGGCGTCGGAAGCCAATGAGAGAATGGGGGAAGAACTCCCGTGCCTCAAGAAAATCAGAGAGGCGAGTCAGAGCCATTCGCTCAAGGGTCTTACCAACGCACGACGTCAGGGAGATTGGGCGGAGGTTAGAGAGAAAGGGAGGTTTGCCCGGCTTTGGAATCATAGAAATAAGGGAGGATGTCCAGGAGCTCGGCAAGCAGCCGCTCTCCCAGGCCTCATTGTAGGTTTGAAGGAGGAATTCTTTGGCGCAGTCAGGAAGGTTACGAAGTGTGGTGTATGTAATGGCATCCTCACCGGGAGCCGAGCGTGTAGAATTAGCAGCCAGAGCAGATTCGAGCTCCCGGAGAGTGAAGCATTGGTCCAGATCGGAGTTAGGTCCACCTGAGTACACCGGGTAGGAGGGTGCCAGAGGGGGCGGGAGGTAGAGAGGCGAGTTGATCAAGAACTTCGGAGGGAGTCCCCTGAGTGAAGGCTTTAGCTAGAGTGGGAGCAAGGGCAGGCTTATTGCCAAGGAGGGATTTAAAGAGAGACCATGCGGATCGCGAGTGCAATGCAGAATCAAGGCCATCACAAAGAGCACTCCAACGAGAGTGCTCGAGGGAGGCGCAGTGGGCGACGATCTCAGCCCGCAGAGCAGTGATCCGGGAGGAAAGTTGGGCATTGTGTGGTTGGGAGCGAAAGGAGCGTTGAAGACGTTTACGGCGACGCCATAAATGAATAAGGTGTGGATCTGGGTCCTGGATTGGGTAACGAGAGCGAACGCGACGGCTACTGGACGTGAGCGCTGCAGAGATGCGCGACGTCCAGTCGTCGTAGGATTGAAAGGAGTCGGAGGCGAGATTAGTGGGAAAAGCATGCCAGTCAGTGTGAATAACCGGATGACAGCGAGGGATGTGGGAAAGAGAGGTGGTGATATGGATGAGAAAGTGGTCACTTAGAAGAGTTTCGGCTGTCACCTGCCAGTGAAAGGAAAGTGAACCCCGAGAGAAAGTGAGGTCGGGTGTCGTGGGGCGTTGTGAGGCAATGCCCGCTCGAGTAGGAGAGCCAGGAGTATTAAGAAGGGTGAGGTGGCGTTCCTGGGCCAGACAATGCAGGAGGCGGCCGGGTTTGAGGGTTTGTGGGTAGCCCCAGAGTGTGTGAGGGGCATTAAAGTCACCACCAAAGAGGAGATGGGAGGTAGAAGGAAGAGAGTGAAGGAATTTGCCTAGAGCAGAGAATAAAGAGGAAGTGACAGGGGAGTTGTAAAAAGACAAAAGGACGAGTGAGATGCGGGAAGAAGGGTGGTAATAAACCACACAAACTAAATATTTAAGGAGGGTGGAGGGGATGTCAATTTGCTCTACGAGCACGTCACTGCGTACATAAATAGACGCAAGTGGCGTGGCCGTAGTGGCATGGTAGGCGCGGTAGCCTGGGACATTGCGGGCCGTCCGGGTCTCCTGGAGAAGGAGAAAATGAGGCAGAGAGGGGCGGGTGAGTAGGTACTGGTGGAGGGGGGTCTTATTGTGGCAAAGATTTCGGCAGTTCCACTGCACAATTTCGAGGTCCTCGCCAAACGCCATTATGAGAGTGGAGAGGAACGCGATGGTACGCGTTCCTTCTTTTTTGCCGGGGGCAGTGACTCATGGACGGATTGGAGCATAGATGTGAAAGATTCCAATTGCTTTGATTGTGCTTGGAGGGTGGTAAGAATCTGGAGAACCGAAGTTTCCAGCTGAACCAAGCGAGTGTGATGTGCCTGTGTGGTGGTTTCGACAAGGTCAGCCAAAGGGGCGACCTGGGCGCTGGAGGAGGGAGTGGGGAACGTGGCAAGGTGCTCATTTAGCTTGCTAAGCTGGGAGGTAAGAGAGGAGGTCGTTGTCTGGAGGGTTTGAGTCAAGGCATGTATCTGCTGTTGTAGATCGTGGGAAATGCGCTGCTGCTCTCGCTGCTGGCGTTCCAGCATTGCGAGCCGGAGGTCGAAGGAGCGGCTCGCGTCAGTCAAGGATGGAGAGGGTGGTGTAGTGGAGAGAGGGACGCTGGCACCGAGGATCATTTAACTATGGCGGCGAAGGAGCCTAGCGGTGACGTGATCGGAGCTGATGGATATTCATGATTAGAGGAGGAGGAGGAGGAGGGGGTGGTGGGTTGAGTGGCCCGGCGCAAAGCTAGGCGTCGGAGGTATGCAGCTTTAGCACACTCGCGTTGTTTAGCAAGGAGGAAGGGGCAAGTGGGGTCGAGGGAGGGGTGGGTGTTCACCTGGCAATGAACGCACCAGGGCTGGGCACACACATGAGCGGAAGGGTCAGAGGGTAGAGGAGCAGCACAGCGACGGCACTTTGCCGGAACGCTGTGCTGGGGGCATTGGTGGGCGCGGTGGCCTAGAGTGAGACAACGGGTGCAGGTGGGAGGTTTATGAGGACGGCACCGGAAGGCAACGCGTTTGAAATATACAAAGTGGGGGATGACGGTACCAGCGAACGTTATGAGCACTGATTGAGTGGATCCCATAATGCGAGCAGCGAGAATATCTGTTTTGAAAGGTTCTAGATCATGCATGAGCTCATCAGGAGTGAAGTGGCCACCGGCGTTATGGATGACGCCGAGGCATGAGATGGGAGGATGGGGGGAATAAGTTTTGATGCTGACAGGCTTACCGTGAAGGTGAAGGTGCGTGATAGAAAGTAGGAGGTGGGCGGTGAGAGGAGAATGAGTTTTTAAAAACACAAGGCTTTGGGCTGGCTTGGCCTGAAGGGTGATGTCTGCACTGGTCTTGGAGGAAAGTTGTGCAGCGGAGGTGACTGCGGCGAGCACGTCGTAGAGAGGCAGCTTGGGATTGAGGGTACCAGGAGGGAGTTGTATGCCAACAGTGATGTGCTCGGAGCGCAAAAACGCAAAAAGTGGAACTGGATCAATTTTTGGACATAATTTACGCTTACGCAGCTACTAAAGAAAACCTCGACGGTAATCCTTATGTTAACAAAATCTCGAGTCAGGCCCCAGGCTCTCTCATCTGCCATGCACGATCACAATGCCACCAGCTGCCAGCGCCTGTTGTGAAAATATGTAAAAAGTACTCCAACGTCAGCAATATCTGCGACAGGTTTAGACCCTGTATCAAAATATTTGAGCCTTTCAATAGAATGTAGATCTGCTTTGTCAATGCAACAATCGTTTCTTAAATTTGTGCGCGTGTACGCAGATGACATTTCTGTGTTCCTGTGCGTCGCAATCCCTGTGATAATTTTTGCGTACAAATGTGATTATGTCTGTATGCATAGACTGACACAGAAGCATACAGATAGGCCTACTGTACCGACGCATTTACATATACAGACATAGGTAGTCGTGGTTATCGCGGTATTACCGGCACTACTTTCACCGACCTTCCGCCTGTTTCAACTTACCGTCTCTCTTTTTGTGCGAATCATACGCGTGTTAATTCACTCACCCTCGGCGTGGTTCAGCGCTGAACTGTTTGCTGACTTGTTCCGAGCGCAACTTGCTGCGGTGGTAAAGTGAGGGCAGCTCATCGCTGGCAGTGAAGAGCTGGGCGTCGGCGCTGACTCTATTCCGCTCTACGGTGGAGCTCGGGGCAGGCTCGGCGGCGGCAGTTAAGATCTCAGTGGTCTTCGCCTGCAGGAAGGAAGGAGTCATTCCCAATATGTCAGAATATCTGGAGTATGGCCTCTGGAAGCGGCCAGATTGCAGTGCGTTTCCGAGTATTAGAGGTGGTGCTGGTGTCCACCTTAAGATAAAGTTATACAGTCACAAAGCTATGAAGGATAGCTGCCACAATAGCGCACTTGGAAAGAACAACCAATGCTACAAACAGAAGTCGCAGGTAGTCCGAATTCGGAAGCACGAATACTTGAGATCGTGGGATTGTGTCCGCTGGAAGCGTGAATGTTGCTCGTGCAGCTTTCAAAGCCACTTTCACTCCACTATAGCATATCTGGTAGCCCAAGATAAAGCATGTGTAAAATAGGACAGATGAACCACCACCGAGAGATTGAAGGAAACATTCCAGAAGTGAACCTTTGGACACCCTCTACGTTACTCCATGGATGTTAGGCAGGAAGGCTGCGGAAGGCTGGAGGTGCACGCACGGCTTACCTGCATCGTGGTGTCGACAGTTCTGGGTCGTGGACAGGGACAGAGCAGAGTGACGTGCGCATCTTGGAGCTGGCGTTGGCTGCATAGAGTCACGCACCCTAGAGGCGATGGCAGCGTGCTTCTTCCCTCGCTGTGGACCTGGGAGTTTGGTTGATCTGCTCTGTTGCCGTCAGCGTTGGTGGCATCAGGCATGGTGAATAGGCGTGGAACCAGCTCCGCCATAGGCCGAGAATCCAGTGGTTCCCCCTTAGAGCAAAGTCAACAAATAACTGGAGATTCAGAAGTGGTGTACTCGAAAAGAAAGCAGGTGATGAAAGGATGGTGAAAGGATGGCGCTTCGTCCTGTCACCTACCCTATGTGTCTTGTCCTTTTTTGCGCCTAAAAAACTATTTAATTATGAACCAAAACCAACTAGCCCAGCAGCAAGTGCTCTTAGAATAAGCAAGGATTTAATTTTAAAAGATAAAATAATTAGATATTTTTTTTTGTTAAAGCCCCTTCCCGTTTAACAAAGGACTGGTGGATGTTTTTGGGAGAAATATTACACAATCGCTGCCACGTGCAGACAACAGGAGAGTTGAAAGAGAAGCGAGAGGAAAGATTGAAAGACAAGACTCGCGTCGCAACAACCGCGTCATGAAGCGACGACGACGGTTTAGCAACAGATACACCCGATGACAAGGAACCCTCGCCACATTGGTGTAAGCTCCTAGATTCCAGCCCTAGAAAGCCATAGCGAGAAAGCGGGTGAAGTCCGGGATATTATTTTAATCTTCGTGATCAGCAGCCGCACGCCGTATAATACGCCAGTGGGTTGTTACGCCGCATAATACGCCAGTGGGTTATCACGTCGCTAGTGAGTTATATCGCTGCGCATGTATAATGCTCACAAAGAAAGAGCCACGAAACGCTTCTAGCTCTCGAAAAAGGACCTTCGTATTGTGGACTGCCGAAATTTACCGAAACACATCCTATCATAACCCTGTTAAACGTTTTCGGTGTGGGTTTTGTATAGTACTGAAGGATGCTTTTTGACAGCTTGATTTTTTATACCCTGCAGTAAAGTGTGCAGTGCTTGGAAATCACGGCGTTACACTTGGAAGATACAAGGAACCATGATATACGTTTTAAAATTTTTCTCAAGTCTTAGACGTGTAAAATTATGACTTGTGCGAATGAAACAGAACAAAAAAGAAAGGAAATTAATTAGTAATTGACACTTCCTTCAGCGGGGAGGTAAGGTAGTACACATGATCACTCCTTTTCAGTTTACAGACTTGGTCAAATGTCTTCGAATGACGTGATTTGTTTTAAAGGCCTAGAGTGGATCCTCTTTACAGCCCCCTTAAAGCCTAAAAAGCCTTAAAAGGTAAGAATGATTCGTCTCGCCGTTCAGTTTTCTGGTGTTTCAGGGGTTTCATAACCTCTCTACTACACGGCTGAAAAGCCAACCCTGGGAAGTTTAGATTTAACCATTAGTTTACGTTAGACTACGAACATAAGAATTTCTTGACTAAATTCAATAAAAACAACTACGCTGAGAAAGCCTTGTTGAGTGACTGTGGCTCTGTTATCATTCATCGAGAGGCGCGAGGAATTTACTAATGCCGGTCAAAAGATAGCAACGGCTCCGGCTGTCAATAAAAACAACCAAAACAAAAATTGTTTTCTAGTCCATTCGCTCAGGAACTGTACGATGCTCCTAACGAGAAGGTTAAATTTGGTGTATGGGATTAATGTCCCAAAGCGACTCAGGCTATGAGGGACGCCGTAGTGGAGAGCTCTGGAGAATTTCGGCCCCCTGGGGAACGTGCAATGATATGGCACAGCACACGGGCCTCTTGCATTTCGCCTCAATAAAAATGCGACCGCCGCTGCAGGGATTGAACTTAAAGAAGATGGTCGCTTTAGGTCTAATGCACTTTGTTGACGGGCGCTTGGCTCCGTCGTACCCTCTTTTTGCTGCTAAAAAGGCGGCAAAATTGTGCAGTCATTCGCGCTCTAGGTGTTCTATCCGGAACGCCCTGCATTACTGCGGGAACGGAAGACACCGTCGTTCTAGAGAAGCCCGGTCGCATCGATGACGAACCGATGACCCTGATATCGCTTGCGTCTGCGCTGGAGCTAAAAAGCCTGACGCGGAACAGATCGGTGTTTGCCCCGAAGGAAGCCGACACCAGAGAGCGTCGCCAAGAGAATGAGGCTGAGTGCAAAAAGGTTTCCTTACTTGGCGGAGGTCGGCGAGGTTCGGTGAGACGGCCCTCGAGGCGGCGACGAGGCAAGATCTCGGCGTCCCCACGTGGGACACCTAGGCCCGGTCGCGCTGAAATCTACTGGACACTCAATAAAGTTATTACTCACTGACTTGGCGGAGGTCGTATTGCTGAGATGTAGGAACGCAGATAGGAACGACTGCTGAGCACGAGAGGAATGCGCGAGGAACGTGGCGATGAACGCGTGGCTCGAGCTCTTCGCGAAGCGAGCGGGTGAAAAAAAATGAAGCCATGGCTGAAAGTTCAAAGAAAGTTTGCATCAAAACCGAATGACATTGGTTTAATTCACGTCTTCTTAGAGCCTGAGGTGTTTTTGGCACGTTCATCGTGAAAACCGAGTCGGAGGCGCCTTCGATCACGTGACCAAGGAAGTATTCGCTAGAGTGAAAATGCATGAAGCGGTGAAGGAGAATATTGAAACTGGAAAAAAAAAGTTAATTGTTGAAAATCTCAAATAAATTAAACAAATTTGAAGTGCCAAGAATAGAATGCGTTTAGCGGTAACCTGGTCGTTTTGAAGGGTGGCGCGCGGTCGCGACAAGATCGTGCGATTCGCGATTTTTTTGTATGGGAGAAGAGTGCCACGAGGGACAAGTTGATGAAGTCCTGAGGAATCGAATGCAGGAGATGGAAAATTAAAGAAGTAGTGATGTCCAGTTTCACTGAGGTAGTCGCAGAGGTTGCCGGTGTAGTGACTGTCCATTGTCCATTGTCCACTTCTCATAATCATATTCGTGGTTCCACCGTAGGTCCACCGCCTAGAGGAGCCGTTTTCTAACAGAAGATGTAGTTGGGCGCGTCCACATGTGCCGCAAATCACAAATGTTCGGTGCAGCGCCACAGTGAGGGCACCTGTCAGTTGCTGGAAGATCTTTTTCACGGACAGAAGGGGTCAGAACCGCCCGTCCTGATTGCAGTCTAGAGTCACTAGAAAAGTTATCCAGTGACTGTATTGTGGTTCTGTGCACCGTATCAGTGAACAAAAAAGAAGAAGACGACACAAGCGTTCTGAAAATGAACAGCCCGGTTATGGCCTATCATTATCATTTAACCACTCGGCTATAAACCTCAGTGTCGATCTCCTGCGTGCGTTATGCATTTCCCGTTTCATTTTGCTGTTCCTTTTTGTTTACTGCTTCCTTCCTCAGCATTAATTTTATTTTCATCCAGGAAATATATATCTGGAAAACTATCTGTGTCCCCCAATTCTTGTCCAATCCCCCTACCTGGGCATGTGCTATTGTATGAGGGTAACAAGAACAACAATCCCCCTTGTGGGCGTGAGCCATTTTATGAGGCACAAATCAACAACAACAAATGAACAGCGTTTACTTGATCCACACGAAAACTTCCTGCGCAGCTCTGGTGATTACTGCTGAGGTGTCATGAAGAAAGCGGGACCTTCTGACCTCTAAGTGATACGGAGAACTCGTCATCTGAAGTGATAACGCACAGCAAGCTAAAACAATCCCGCCTTATGTGCGACGGAAACAAGCAAGGCGTTGTATCAGAGAAGACTAATCGTTTCAAGTCGTATAAGCAGAAACAAGTGTATACCAGCGTATCTCACCGGTGCTCACCTGCGGGGCAGAAACATAGAAGGTAAAGAAAAGGGTTAAACTTAAGTTGAGGACAACGCAGAGAGCTATGGAAAGGAAAATGATAGGTGTAACGTTAAAGAACCGGAAGAGGGCAGAGTGGGCCAGGAAACAAAGGCGGGGTGTCAGTGACATCCTATTCGAAGTCAAGAAGAAGAAATGGGCTTGGAAGGGCATGTAATGTGAATGCAAGATAATCGATGGTCATTAAGGGTAACGGACTGCATACCAAGAGAAGGCAAGCTTAGCAGGGGGCGGCAGAAAGTTAGATGGGCGGATGAGGTTAAGAAGTTGGCGGGGATAGGGTGGCCGCAGCTGGCAAAGGAGAGGGCTAATTGGAGAGCTATGGACAGAGTCTTGCTAGTGATGACGATGATGAAGCAGAAGCAAAGAGACTTAGACGCGAAGACAGTGGAGTTCGAGCCGCCGAGGAAGAGGTGATGCGACGGAAGTTGCAGTACCAAGGGAGGATCTAAGAAAACGGAGGCTGTAACCAATTAATTTTATAAACAATTGCTGGGCATCTCGCTCCACTAGAGCTGCTGCGTACGCGATCAGTTGTGGCTGAAAAACGAACTCTCTGCGGCGGCTCTGCCCCGGCAGCAGATACTCTTGCTGGAGCTTCCCAACTGCTACCGCTGGTTGTTCAGAATATGCTAGCGCTGAAACATTCGTAACAGTCCTTTCGGTGCTTTACCTCTTTTATTTGATGCGTTTTCGCAGCGCAATTCACGCGACTGAGCAGTGATGCCTGGAGACAAAAGTAGCACTCCGTTCCCCTACTTTGGATATTAGATAATATTAATTTGTCTTATAGGCGAAGTGAATAGGATGAACAGCAGGCAGTCAAGGAAGCAATTTGGGAAAAATCCTGCAGGAAAACATTTATACTACTTGGTGGCATATGGAGATTTCTTCCTCTAATGTAGCAAAAGGAAAAATTGTATTCTGCAGTTGGAAGGATACTGCGGAAATAAACTCGGGCTTATGCTGTTGCTTGTCACTGCAAAGGCGACCTGCTTCGATTATGATGAGTATAGCCGTGAGCAACTGTGACTACTACGCTGGATATTGTCTTAGTTGATGTAAGCACCTGATCTCAAACGCTCATCGCCAGCTTTAAATTAAGCGTGACCGTGATAGCAGGCTTTCTTAACCTGACGTCCTCCCGAAGCGCACCTCAGGCTATGACAACATCCGAGTTTTCTCAAGTTCCGGTGCACAGGGTCATCCCATAAACAGTTTCAATCCTGCGCCAGCCTGATCAGTTGTCGTCTAGTGTCACACCTGCCGTCCCAAGCATGGGACAATACCTAGGCAGAGTGTGTTTCAAAGGGCCCTGAAATGATATGAATGGTCGTATTCTTGTGCAACAGATCAGTAGAGGCGGGCCTCTGTGGGTATTCGAATGGAATTTGAAATCTGATTTGTCCCTACAATTTAGAAATAATGTTAAATAATTTTTGAAATTGCTGCTCGAACTAGCTCTAAACCAATTAGAGCGCCACCTCACCGTGCATTCCCTACCCCGATGTCGTCAGCGGGCCAGCATGCGTGTCTCAAACTGAAGTTATGGAGAAGAACCTTAGGTAGGTTATGCACTAGTCACGAGTCAACTTCAAGAGATTATATCTAGAAAAACGAACGAACGTTTCAAAAACGACAAACCAGGCCAAACAAGCAGGGCCGAGCATAGGCTATCAAAATCTTGATGTTAGATTACTTCTGAGCGAGTTTATGCAACTGCGCGAACAGACTATGACTACCAATTCCAGGAACAGTTGACGCGCAGACCCACCGCGGTGGCTCAGCTATTAGGGCGCTCGGCTACTCAGCCGTAGTTCCCGGATATGAACCAGGCCGCGGCATGGAACCCCTCGCATGGAACCAGTGCGGCGCTAATGAGTGTTCCTGGGCTGGAATGCTGCGCTGTGAACCTAGGAGGGCAGTTAATGAGGCGGTAGCCGCTTAAAGAGCACTGTGCAGTTGCTGCTGAATAAATCCGCGCTGCGAAGGCGTGCTCCGCAGGCTTTGAAAGAGCAGTCGTCGAATACCTCTGTCCTGGCGAAACGACTGTCTTGTCCAACTTCCCATGTGCGTTTGCTTAGTGAAAGTTGCCTGCATATATTCTGCTATCTTCCCTGTGTGCCTTTTGTATGTATAGGGTTTTAACCTTTCAATATATTTAGTTTAAAAAAATGTCATAGCCACTTCGGTGCAGCCTGTTGAGCTGGACAGTACAGAAAGGCGCACATTACGTACTTGACATCAGCAGTAATTTGACGACTAATAAATCAGCTAATGAACTTTTTTATTATTGATCGGGTGGAGGGGGAGCCAAGATTATATTGAGAAATTTATGGCTGTGAACAACGAAGTTGAACCCTGCTTCAGCTTTCATTAATCGATGATTTGGTTCGAAATATTGAACGCCAAAAACACTCATTTGAAAGCTGGTTGAGTTGGTTTTCACCCTAAATAAAGTTAATTTCTTCTAACCATCAAATACACCAACGGCGTCCTTATTTGACGCATAAGAAGTGCGCCAATTAACTGCATAGGAAGTATATGCAATGCGGGAAGGACACCTCAACGTCCTTCCAAATGAGCATTTTTACGTTCGAAGTTTCAAATCACATTGGCGATTAATAAAGTTAAAAACACTGCTTATAAACCAAGCAATCGATCAACAAATTTAT